>JAIUZE010013181.1:0-46276 GCA_022085475.1 Heliosperma pusillum
TGAATGAAGGAGCTGTTTGCTGGAAGAGTTTCAAGCAAAGCGTTACAACGGATTCTACAACAGAAGCAGAGTACCTTGCAGCGTCTGAAGCTGCAAAGGAAGCTGTGTGGATTCAGCAATTTTTGGAAGGACTAACAGTAGTCCATACTGCCAAAGATCCTATCACGATTTATTTTGATAACAGTGGGGGCTATTTTTCAAGCAAAAGAGCCCAAGTCTAGTAACAAGTCTAGACATGTACTTAGGAAATATCATGTAATTAGAGATTACGTGGATAGAAAGGAAATTGACATTTGTAATGTTGGGACAGATGACAACATTGCTGATCCTTTAACCAAGTCTTTGTCAAAGGCTAAGCATGATGGTCATGTCGTCACAATGGGATTGAGACGTATACCAGAATTCCTTTAGATTATGTAATATGTAATAATTGAATGTTGTTTTAATTATTTCATATATGATAAATGCATTCATTGTTCGAGTTTCATTATAAACTCTTTTATTTAGTTTGACTAAATTTAATACTTTGTTTATCCGAATAGATTGTTGGACCCTATTCAAGTGAATAGAACGAACTTAGTATTTTGTCCCTAGTCACTCAATGAGGTGACGTCTCGAAATGACTAGATTGTAAGTCGATCGATGGTTGGTTCAGCACCATGGGGTCATGGCGATGACTGGTCGTTTACATAGACAGACTGTATGACACTCTGTCGGACAGTGACATTGTAGAGACCCTTAAATCAATTATTTGATGCCTGGTAGTGGCAGGGTCTTCTATCTTATTCCTATAAGTCGATTCTTTTGACTGGCGACCGTCTATCTGAGTCGGTGCAGTTTCCGATTGGTTTTGGTTGATGTTCTAGGTCGTGCCGTAAAAGGAGGCCGATGGACTTTTTCTGGATCATGGTGATCTGCATCATACAGAATAGATGAATCAACAGGAATTGTCCACCCACGTTGGGTAAAAACATCTTTAGGCCACTCGAGGAGAAGGTATTGTAAATGCGTGGCCACGCTCGGAAAGAGATCTATGGTAGATTTTCCGGTCAGACAGTTACTCTCCCTATCGAGAAAACCACTCTAGATATTGTCAATCGCAAGTGCGACCTGAAAGACACCTTGCGTTGAGTGGGAGATGTGATAAAGAGACAAGAGAATTGGTGACGCACACTTGTGTCAGACAAGTGGGAGATTGTTGGAGTAGGTGTCCTCCACAAATAGTGCGCCACATAATAAATCTTAATAAGGAATATAATTGGGATATTTATTGACTATATATATGATTAGTCAGTTGATTAACGTAAATCAATAACGGTTGGCTGACTAGAGTTTGACGTTATTGTCGTATGACGGCGGTGATCAACTGATCCCTTTCGGTCACACCTAAAGGATGAAATCCAAATAGTAACTAATTATTTGTATATGATACAGTTAATTAGTACATTACATATATTCGATATGTACGAGAGTTAATTGTTAGAAATTGAGTTAAGAACTCAAATTCGATTAAGTTTCTTTTTCAATTATGCGATAATTGACTAATAAATTTATATCTTATTTTAATACGATTAAATAAGATTTAACTTAGTAATTAATCGTTAAATTACTAAATTAGTTGAGGTTTTGAGATAGAGGTAATTAGTTAATTATATTTACAAGGAGTTGTAAAATAAATTAACTAAGCATTGTGGGACCCATTATATATTGATATAATGGTAAAATATTACTTAAAATGTTAAGTACATATTATTTATTTAATTGAGTCATATAATTGTTATATGATCAAATTAACACTTAATTATACAAGATAATTAAGCATATGATTAATAAGTATTTGTGAGACAAATATCAAAAATCAAAATGGACCAAATAAGGCCATAGTGGTCGGTCATGTTGTTAGTAGTATGGTGATGATTGTTGTTCTTATTTACACTCACAAGTCACCAAGTGAAAATGACATATCATGTAGAATATAATCATCACTTATACTACAACACTCCACCCTAATGCATGTGATTAAATTAAACAAAATAAGAGGCCATTTTGGACAAGGTTGGTCCGGCCATATTGGCTATATAATGAACAATTGTTGTTCATTTTTCCACTACTTCATTTTGTGCAATTTTACACTTCTCTCTAAAACTCTTCCTCTCACTAAAAACTCTCATATACTAATATTTCTTAAGTATTACTAGTGTAGTAATATAGTCTAATATTAGTAGTATAACATCTATCTTATTATCTAGTTAATAATAAGGGTAGATTATTTGGTGTCATCTTGGTGCAACTTGAAGGAGGTCTTCTAGTTTGGAAATTTCTTGTTCATCCATATTATTAGCTCAAGAACATTAAGAAGGAGTTCTTGTTGTGCCCATATTATTTACATATCAATGTGAGGAAATTTCTTCCTTTATATAAATGTCTTTATATTTGCATGCATGTTACATAGATCATTAAATACTAAATTAACAAGTAATTTAGTAACTAATTAGAGGAGTCTAATTAAGGTCTATGGACTTTCAGGCTTCCCCAAAATAGATCCACACACAAGTTTAACAACAACGAGTGATTGAAACCAACAACATATGCAGGAAATCATCACTTCAACAGTTATGAATATTTAACCAACTTCAATTATCATCATCCATCATCAATTCTCATTATCAATTATCAACTAACAACAACTATCATCATCAACCCAATTCCTATGATTACTAATCTTATTCTAAATATGATTACTAACATAGAAAACACATTAAAAACACGTAAATGATATCGAGTAACCCTTCACCGTTACCTTTTCGCGTCTTCAATCCGCGTCGATGTCCTCTTCTATCAAGAAGTAGTCTTTGTCAGGGTCTTGGAGGTCACCACCTACAATTAGATAATTAAAGATGAATATAATTCACCTTTGACAAAGACGGATAAATTGAAAAGCGAGAAAGACGGTAATTTTATTACCAATACAGATAGAGGACGATGAGAGGGAAAGAATAAGACGAACTTTAGTGAATTTGAGCGAGAAACGAAGGAGTAGTGAGGAGTTTAAGTTGATCCATAAATGGTGTTTTGGGTTTTGGTGGCTTGGTGAGGAAGAAGGAGTAAGTGGAAGATTGAGGGAGTTTAGGGTTTAAAGGTAGTGTAAGGGAGTAAGTGGAAAAATTATGGGAAAAAGCCCATAAGCGCCTTAAGACGTAACTTACTCGGAATTTCGAGTAAAGTCCGAAAACGAACTCGGATTTCTAAATTAGACACGGGAAATTTAATTCTAGACTAAAACTAAAATTTCGCTGAAAAGTATCCGTATAATATTTTTAATATAAAAATAGGGTACATTTGCGGGTGTTACACATCGACTCTTTTCCTTTAGTTCATATTACTCGCGTCAGTTCTTTAAGATTCGGCTGTTCGTTTTACATGTTTACATTTTTTTTATTAATTAGTTGCTCATCTTAGGAACAATAATAATATATCGTAACTACATTTTCATGCAAAAGGGTGCTGGAATAAATCTTCTTACTCCAGCATCATGCTAAACAGTGTAGTACATGAGGCAGACGAGCTTCGTGTATGGTACGTCTAGATAACATTCCTTACTAACTGATGTCTTTTAGACGAATAAATAACACCATGTTGCGATTTATAGGGTCCATGACAATATATCTTCAATTGAAAGTGTTAGATCCGACATACTGGCAAAAAAGGGTGAAAGTTCTAGAAAAAAATTGGACCATCAGAAGGACAAAGAGATAGTTGTTGCTACCAGTTCTATTGCTGAAATGGAGGTTCAGTCTAATCGACTGATTAAAACTGTAGTACCATTGTTCATGTTAGATTTCCGTAGGTTTAATATGTATCTTATTCTGACGCGGGAAGGAAATACTATCTGGGTTTAAGGGAAGGTAAAAAAAAACGTATCCAACCCAGACAACTTTCTTTATAATGCATGTAATGTTTTCACTAAAAGAACAACAATTGCTTTAGGACAACGTTTCCGCTGCGATCGGTCAAAATCACCGCATATGGCCACTTCTGTTTCGAGGTTTGTTACTATCATTATATGTTCTTCACATTCTTGGTTTCCTAATTTTTAAGTGCTAAAGCTAAACAACTAGACCTTCTGCAGATGCGTCTTGCATATTATGTTTGAAGATGAAAGTGGTCCGATTAATCTAACGTTGTTTGATGCTCTTGTTGAGAATCTTATTCAGACGACAACGAATAGGTTTCTTCAGCTTCTTCCAGAGGTAATTCATACTGCCAACGTACACATTTATCTAAAAACAATTATATTCAGAACACTGATATGTATTTTTTTAACTCGTTTGTCTTTGTAGCAACGTACACCAGCTGTCGATGATATGCTTCTCCGAGCACGCAGCGAAAAATTTGCTATAAATATGGTCGGCTTTAAGATTGGCGATGTTAATCAGCAGGTACGCTGGCGAACACAAAAACTGAAGAAGACCGTCACCTAAATGTTAGCTACACGTCTTCGTTGAATGCAATCTACATGTATATAATACCGTACGGAAGACGACCTGCCTACCTATCTGGGTTGCACACTAAAGCGAGTGGTTACTTTGCGAGCTTTAGGTTGTACGATACTTCTATGTGTAATTACTCCCAACATACTATTTCGTGGATGTTGTGTTACTTTTTGAATAAAAGTTTAATATCGTGTAATATAAATGTAGTACATATTAGGTGTGTTGTGAAAAGTTTAAGACACCTTCCGATGTAATATAGCGCTTTTTAATGTACATATCTCGCATTTTGATGTCATTTATACGTGCTACTGTGAATAGAATTACTTGTAACGTAATAGTTATTTAACTCATGCCATTTACAAAATGTTTAAAACCATTAAGACAAAGAAGCGTCACCTACTACGTTCTTTTACAATGATTTTAAAGTTCGTCTTACACAGGATCAGGTTGTAAGTGTGTGTTATACATATATATATATATATATATATATACAATGATTTTATATTATAGATATAGGTATAGATAGATATATATATATATTGTTAGGATACGTACGTAACCTTTTCTGTTTAGGACTTACGTGATCAGTTTCAGAGGCGTTGTACATATTAATGATCTATTTTTTACCAATTATCGAACACGTTAAAAAAGTTATTGTAAATTCATACGATAGTTTTGTTGATTTCTAAATAGCAATAAATTGCTGAAAAAAAAAACAAACAATGTCATTTCCAGTTTTTCGGTTTTTTTTAGATTTTTTTTGTTGATGTACAAAATTATAGAGGATTTGCCCATGCTTATTTGTTATTGCTTGCATATTAAAGTAGGTTTGTGGTAATTTAAAAATATAAAGGCACTCTTTTATAACCAGTTTCCATATATGTTCTCACATTTTTCCAATTTTACCATTTAAGATTGATTTTTTTTTAACTATTCTTCATCTTCTGCATAACAGTTATTTCGTGATAAAAAACTATGTAAAATGAGTGTCTATCTAACTTTGCTTTACCTTTAGTTACTTTATCACCCGTTGTTATGTTGCGTATGCTGAATATGTCTACATGTGTCAAGGCACCAACATATATCTTACAATAAATTTTATGCGACATGACGAATGTACTTACGCAGAAAACAAAAATGTTTCGATCATCTGATATATATGTAACTACATAGACTTGACCCTATAGTAATTTATTTACTTATTTTTTAGAAAAAGAGAGCTCTTGAATTTTTAACATATACTCCGTATCTCTTTAAATCGCGTGCAATGCATGTTGTACACCGAAAAGGATGTAACTGCCACATGGCGACACGTTTTTTATTTTTGGAAACCTATCTAATACCATCAAAGACCATGAATTTTTTTTATAAATATGCTCGATCCATTTAAGTTATGTACACGATAAAGTAATCGTATATAATTAGTTTTCTTTATGTAGAGAATCAAAAGTGATTTTAGAAAAAAAAAAATCCGTTTTTAAGCGTCTGATGGAAACACCATATAACACAATGGAAACGAACCTCAAAATCATACTAAATGACGTTCTTAAGCAAATTAAGCTACCCACCGCAGAATTCGGTATTCACGCAGTAACGGATGACGAGCTTAGAGCATACGTCCAGATCTGTAATGTTGGAAACCCTCCGAAGAATGTCCGGTTTATTGAAAATCCTTCGAAGCTTGTTGGTCCGTCACAACAAAACTGCGCTCACAAAGCTATTTCTTTCCTACACGAAGTTTACAAATTTGAGGTACTCGATTATAACTATTACGCACTACAAGATTTACAGCATAAGTACAATTTACTGGAGTAAGAATACAGAAGCCTCATGGAATTTGAGCTTACTAGAACTATGGAAGACCTATCGTTCATGGATGATAAGTAAGAGTGCAGTTTGTTTTAATAAGTTTGTTTTTAACAAGTTTGTTTTAAACGAAATTCAGGTGTTCAACTTTTGCATATATGTAATAAATCGCGTCAAATATTTGTAAAAATTACCATTAGATAAATAATTTTTAAAATTTTAAACGTTTTTTCCCGTAAACTTACAAAGTGTGATCGCCTAAAAGAGCGTAATGCTCCTAGAAAGGTAATGAAAAAGAAAAGAAAAATAAAAGGCTTGGGTGAAATGCAAAACATTGAGAGGGGAAGTACGGTAAGAGTGAAGACACCCAAATGAAAATCCGGTATATACTCCACCTCTATACGATCAACAACCCTCGATTTGTAAAGAAAATTCTTCATATTCAAGTTTGAACAACATATTCTCATTCTACTATTTCACCTTATTATTTTATTTTTCCTGGTTTCACACTTACACTCTAACCAACACAAACCCATTTAACAAATTTACAAATTTATTCTGTTCTAATGACATTTTGAGCTGCTACCCTTTGATTTTCCTCCTCGGGTAATATTCTTCTCTCTAATTCCCATTATTAATCTTGTGTATAATGTTTTAAATTTGGTCATTCTTAATTCTGTCATATTTAAAACATGTTTATGATTTATATTTGATGTATGATCTAATCTGAATCGGGTATCGATTCACATCCAAATTGGAAAATGTAATTTGAACCAAAGCCATAGATCGCCAGAAACAGAATATTGATCTCCTATCCTTCTGTTATGTCTGTCTATTGTTTTGATTTCGAAGAGTTTTAGGAATGCAATTGACCTGTATCCCTAAACAAAACAGTATGGCCAAGCCGCGTTTCATTCTACTCTAGTATCGGGACAGGCGACAGCTACAGTCCTTTGTGCTGAATCTTTGTTGATGAATTCAGGCCAATAATGAAACGCTTTGTTTACTTCAATGACGATGATTCCTCTCGAGACCTTTATTGTCACAATCGTATATCCAACAGGAAGTATACTCTACTCAACTTCCTTCCAAAGAATTTATGGGAACAGTTCAGGTGATGTTAACTTTTCAGTTTTCCTGTTTCGAGCCTTTTGGAGGGAAGCTGCTCATATGTCTCGTATTTGTTTTTTTTTTTCAGCCGCTTTATGAACCAGTACTTTCTATTGATTGCCTGTCTTCAGCTATGGCCGCTCATCACCCCTGTCAATCCTGCCAGTACATGGGGCCCACTAATATTCATTTTTGCCGTATCTGCGACGAAAGAAGCATGGGATGATTACAATCGTTATCTTTCTGATAAGAATGCAAACGAAAAACAAGTTTGGGTTGTCAAGCATGGCATTAGAAAACACGTATGCTTTTCATCATTGTTCTTTTAGAGCCTATCTAACACTAAGAAACTGGATCTAAATTACTTGTATTAGTTGCATGCATAAGATTATTAATTATCCCGTAAGAAGCATTTGCGCTCTTGTAACAAGGTTCACATTAGTGATCTTTATTTAAAGCATTTATATTTAAGATACTGGGAAAGGTGTTTAGAGCGTATTCATGTATTGTCCTAGTCATGCATAAGCTCCTGTCATTACTAAATCGTTTAATATGTTCAAGATCTTAAAGAATTATTTTTTCTTTTTACCTTGAAATAAATTGACTGCTAATAACTCATATGCAGTGTTGATTTCTTTATTTCAGATTGAAGCACAAGATATTTTTGTTGGAAACATTGTGTGGCTCCGTGAGAATGATGAAGTTCCCTGTGACCTTGTTTTACTTGGTACTTCTGATTCACAAGGGGTTTGTTATGTAGAGGTGATTCATCATCCTTATGAGCCCATTTGGATTTTGTTCAATTAACCGGCATCGGCAGCCAATGTAGGAATAAGAAAGAGAAAGAATGAAACAATGTAAAAATGAAGAATGATTGTAGTTATGATTTTTATTCATCCACTTTGCCTATTTGAAATTACACCAATACTTCTGTAGTACCGTCATATCGCTTTCTTGTTTAAAGTATACATCCAATAAGGTTAAACTCAATGTTAGTGTAACACTTGTAAATTCTTAGGTGAGGGAACACGGTATTAAGAAAGCTGGATATAGAGTACTACGTATTAGTTAGTAACTTGATATGTTATCTAATACCTCTGATCTCCCCTGTTTTGGACACTCTTGTGTCTTGTCTATCTCTATCCTAGTGTTCCACCCACTTTGTTGACGGACGATAGACATGTTTAGAACAATCTTTAAAGGCATCTTTGGAAGGAGTTGGGGATCACAGAATTGAGTCATGGCGTGTTTGACCCTTGGATCCATACTCGTGGTCAACACCCATATTGTGTTCGAGTAACATAATTACCACACATCAGAATTTCCAATTTGAAGCAAATGTCCACTAATACCCTTGAATATACAATCTAGATGGTGTATGGGGCTCGTGGGGCTAGAGTAAGGAATTTAAAGTGTTACTCCCTCCATTCAACTTTTATCTTCCCATTTCAATATAATACTCCTCACATATATTGGAGAAATGGGAAGATAAAAGTTGAACGGAGGTAGTACTTGTTAGCTCCTGAACTTATCCCCCATAACGTTATGTACCCTTTTGTCGAATGCAATAAACAAGCTTTAATAGACTTTGAAACTTTGATGCCATCATTTTAGTTGCAACTTAACTGATTTCTGAGTAATATTAGACTGCTGCACTGGATGGTGAAACTGATCTGAAGACAAGAGTGATTCCTTCTGCATGTATGGGTATAGATTTTGACTTACTGCATAAAATAAAGGTAAGCTCTTTTGTTTTGTCTCGTTAACCCTTTCTCTTATTAATATATGTAAACGGTCCTTGTCTTAATACATGGTTTTAATGTGATACTCTTTGCAGGGAGTCATTGAGTGCCCGAATCCGGATAAGGACATAATGAGATTCGATGGAAATCTAAGGTTATTTCCTCCATTTATTGACAATGATGTGTGCCCTCTAACCATTAAGAATACACTTCTCCAATCATGCTACCTAAGGAACACAGAATGGGCTTGTGGAGTTGCAGTCTATACAGGTTAGTTTTGGTTCATGTTTTCCAATATGCTTCATATTAAGTATGTAGCATCTGTATTCTTTTTAAATTATAGTATAGTTGTCTATTCAAATGGAGTTTTGAAGGACCCAAAAGCCGCTTGGATTTGATAATTGTCTGGAACAATTGCTCTCAAATTGCTTTGAAGAAAACTGTATTTGTTGTGGCTGCGATAATTTTCATCCATTATGGCCTTATCGGCCTAATGTACACAGCTCATTCAAGAAACTTTGAAAAGCATCATTCCTGCTGACTAATCCATGTCTACTTCTTTCAAATGTGAAGGCAAATCAAAATCTAGATGCCTGTGGCATCCCATCACCCCCAGAAACATATCGTATATGTAACTACATACGTAATGCATGCCTTATGAGTTATGAGACTTTGACTAAGGTGATTAAAAATATTTAGTCTCCCTAGGTTTGTGCGTAAGAAGTCCTTGACTTTTTGAGATCCGTTGATTGCTAGAATGATTTGACGTGGGTTAAATCAGTCTGCTGAGAAAGCCTTTTATAGCCAGGAAAATTCGAGCAAGTCTCACATTTGGTGTCAACTACTTTAGTTTTGCTTTTTTCAAAGCATTGAAAGAAAACTGAGTGTAAATTTTGCTCTGTCTGTTGTCTCTCCTTCTTTTGACCCTCCAAACTCTTATTTTAATTTTCCTTGTCCTAGGCAATGAAACCAAGCTTGGAATGAGCCGGGGAATCCCGGAGCCCAAGTTAACTGCTGTTGATGCAATGATTGACAAGTTGACCGGAGCAATATTTGTTTTTCAGATTGTGGTTGTTACTGTTCTCGGTGTGGCTGGAAATGTGTGGAAGGATACTGAAGCAAGGAAGGTTTGCCTCTGCTTTTGGGTCAAGAATGTTCTAGTGGAATGGTTTAATTTTATATGCAAACAGGGTTTACCTTATCCGCGATCTTAAGTCTTTCACCCTTTCCAAGGTGTAATTATTTTAGAACTATTGTGCACTGGACTTCTAGAACTAATAACTCAACACAGAATAGATGGCAACAACAGCAACACCAACAAAGGCTTAGTGCCAAAATGAATAGGAGTTGGCGAATATAAATCATCCTGCAAAATTGTCAGACTGAGAGGTTAATGAATGATAAAGGAAGGAAAAGAGAAAAGAAAACATAGTATCAAAACGAAAAAGAAAGACAGATTAGATATATTAGTGAATGCCAGTAACGGAGTTGATATAAAATGTGGAGGATAAAAACTAGTATAAAAAGTAGAAGTATAAATAAGAAAGTTATGGAAAACTTCCTGAAAGAGAGCTGGTGATTATATTATAATGAGACAAATAAGTGAAAAGAAATAGAAAGAGTGGAAAATAATGGAATTTTTCTATAGAAGTGTAATAAAGAAGAGGTGTAAGTAAAAAGAAAAAAAGTTATGAAAAATGCACAAGAAAATGATAAATGGATCAGATAATTAGACAAAAAGGACCATATTCCTTCATAAGTAGCAGTATTCTGCTCATCGCTTTTGTTTTGTATTAAGTTTAGACACTCTGTTGTCTATAGTATGGATGTTCTAATTAAAGCTGTGATTTAGTTCACCTTGGATAGTTATTTTGTACGGTTGTGGATTAAGTACGAATGTGACAGTTGGTGCGTTGCCACTTGGCCTGCTTCCCTCACTTGGTCTAATGTCTGTCTTTTTGCTGTCAGCAATGGTATGTTTTATATCCGGAGGAGGGCCCATGGTATGAACTGCTGATCATTCCTCTTCGGTTTGAGCTACTATGTTCAATTATGATACCAATTTCAATAAAGGTAAAAAGTTGCATCTACTGCTTGTCAAATCTAGAAATTTCAGCATATCTTTCATGGGTACTGACTGGTTGTAGCTCATTAGTTGTGGCCAGGCATTCTCATTTCTAGTTAGAAGGAATTTTATGCAATTAAGATAGTGCCTAGTGGGCTAGGTGACTATTGACATTATCTATCTATCACAAGCTTGGGTATATATTCAATTCTATGGTACATGCTTATGTTATTTTATTGTGACGAATAAATAATATGCGGGATCTTTTAATCCTCATTTTTAAGGCTAACCTATATGCCACTGTATTTCATTAAATGATGCTTGTAAATCAATTATGATGCCGTCTTATATTTTTACTGATCCACTACTTTCTGGAGTGGGATTCATTTGAACTTATCAAGTAAAGTTGTGCCATTGTTTTGTTTTTCTAGAATAGTTGGCTCCAGCGGCTTGCTTTACTGGGCGTATGCTAATGAGCATGGTCTTACTACAAAATATGGCTGTTGGCATTAACTTAGAAACATAGCTAATTAAGTCATCAAAAATATCTATATTTGATATTCTAGACCTCACTTTGATGCATGAAATGTTACGCCATGTACTTGGCAAATTCTTACCTTTGCCGTGGCTTTTGTGTATCTTAATAATGACAGGTATCTCTTGATCTTGTGAAGAGTTTGTATGCCAAATTTATTGACTGGGATCTTGAAATGTTCGACCAGGAGACAGGCGTTCCATCTCATGCCACAAAGTAAGACATGATTAATTGCATATCTGCTTTTTCTAGGTGTTATGAATATGGAAGGATCTTATTCTGATGTCTCTCTGCAGCACAGCAATAAGTGAGGACCTAGGACAAGTTGAATATATTTTGACTGACAAAACTGGTACCTTAACTGAGAACAAAATGATCTTTAAAAGGTGCTGCATTGGTGGAATTTTCTATGGCAATGAGAGTGGGGATGCCTTAAAAGGTGAGATTTTGGCTATGAAAATTGTCATGTACATTCGGTCTATGTTACTTTTGCCATTTCTATTTGGTTGCGTGTCATGTATCCGGCCTTTCGCTATAGCATGACACTTGAGACCTTATTTTACTCCATAATCATGAAACTTTTTCATAAAATAGCCGTGTCCAATACTCGACACCATGTTATGTCTGATATTGCAAGCCAACTCAAAGTAAGATAAGTTTTCATAAAAAAGTGTAAGGAGACTTGGTATTAGGAATAAACAAAGTTTTCTTAAAATAATAGCCTCATCACCACCATCAGAGTCCACCTACAGGCAAAATTACCGACACACTTATACTAGAAATTTGTCAAAGAGTACGTTAGTGATGTTTTTTCGAAATGCTTTCGGTTGGTTGTAGATCTGTGAAATATAAATCAAAATTTATGTTTTTTGGTTCCTTGTTTAGGAAAGCATTTTGGAATATACTGCTTTACTGACAATAAGATCGAAATATATGTGGTGAGGGAGGAGGTATGGGGGTCGTAAATGGAGGTTAGACAGGGAAAGATAAGAGTCATGATTAGAGAAAGTGGATGCAACGGTTATCGGGGAGGAAATCTGTTTGTTAGTCGGAGAAGAAGGTTGGTGTGATGGTTTGGGAGGCAGTGAGGTGTGGTGATACGAATGCGGAAGTGGAAATAAGGAACAATAGCGAATTAGGGAAATTTTCTTCGAAATCCGCTAAGATCTTGAATCAATGGGATATGTGGGTCGAAGATCCTCCGAGACCTCGATCCAGTGGTTGTCCAAGTTTAAAGACCTATTTAACTTGCGACTTTGAATTAAGTTAAAGACCTATTTAACTTAAAAAGGAGATTTGAAGTACGTTCTCAAATCCGAAGGGTTGATCAAAACTTGATCGGTTTCCTGAACATTTTATCAATCACAATCGTAAATTCTGAATTTACTGAATCAAACGATCCTATTGATAGCTATAATAATGACTACCTAATTGGAGTAGGAAAATAAACTACACTCCTAACATACTCCTAATATCACACGCTTAAGATTCCTAATGAAAATATGATTGCTGTATTATTAGTGATGTCAATGGGGCGGGGTGGGTGCGGAGGATGGGTAACCCGCACCCGCATCCGCGAACTATAAAGCGTACCCACACCCGCCCCACGGCCCGTGCGGGTTGAACTTTTGAAACCCTCACCCGCCCCGTGGGGACCCGCTAACCTGCCAAATTACCTTTTTCCTCATAATTTTTTTTTTTAAAAAACAAATCATGAATCTAAACATATTAAGTTATTAGAATTAGGAAAACAACAAACCTAAACTAACTAGGAGGAATCAATAAACCTTAAGGACTTGGAGACGACTGTAGGATTCGTAGGAAAACCACGCCTCCTTGCAATCGTATCATGTGGTAGTGGCCAGTTGGTTAGAGAGGAGGGGAGACAAAAGGCTGGTGAAGGTAGGTGCTTAGTCTAAAATGGCATGATATACCCAAAGGTGACGACTCTAATGAGGTGCATGCAAAGGCACGCGCCTCATGAACGGCCCATTTTATTGCAGGATTTTCCGAGTTTGATTGGGCACAGTACTGTAGTGTAAATGTCATTATAATCACTACCATGTATTTATAAGCATAAATTAGGACCAATAGCACAACAGAAATTATAGGAAAATGAGAGAAGTCAAAACAGAAGAGAACAGAAGAGAAACAGACTGGAAGGAAAAGGAGATAAGATGAGAAGAGAAAATGAGAAAAACAGAGAAGCCTCCCGCTTTTGCAGATTTGCAAAATGTTAATATTGATTTTGAACATCCTTTTTCTTTGTTGGCGGTTTTTAACATTTCTTACATGTACATTCATTGTCAGATACTGCCCTACTTGAAGCTATTGCCAGTGACTCTCCAGATATTATTAGATTTGTCACTGTTATGGCTATTTGTAATACTGTTATACCAACACAAAGGTGATCGTTTTGCCCTACTCATTGTTCCCAGCTTCAACAATTTTCTTTCTTATACTTAGTTGACAGTTGAAAGTTAATATAGTATCTTATTGTTCACTCTCCAGTAAAAGTGGAGACATTGTGTACAAGGCTCAATCTCAGGATGAGGAGGCCTTAGTTCAAGCTGCTGCTTCCCTGCATATGGTTCTTGTCAAGAAGACTGGGAATGTTCTTGGTACAGAATTGTGTCTATCTAAGTTATATATGCTATGCATTCCAGCAAATTATGTTCTGTTTTGGGTCTAATTATGCCTTTTTTGTGTGTGTGTAGAAACCAATTTGAATAGTTCTGTGAGACAATACGAACTTCTAGATATACTGGAGTTCACTTCTGATCGGAAGAGAATGTCGGTAGTTGTGAGAGATTTGCAAAATGGGAAGATAATACTGCTGTCAAAAGGAGCTGATGAAGCTATTTTGCCTTGTGCTAGCGCTGGTAAAGCATCTTCCTAATTTTATTGTATTTACTTCTGCTAGAAGTTCTGTCTGTCCGTGTTAGCTTTTTATCATCTGGTGCGCTTTTCCTACCTGTCCAGGACTTTTTCTCTTTTTCACTTGAGAACCCATACGATTTGGTTAAGATCATTTTGTTCAGTATTTAAAATTTCAACACTGAACAGAATAGATGCACTACAATGTCGAAACTAATGCCCTGCTCTTCTCAATAGTTACGCTATTTTATTTTATTTCAATTTAATTCAGTTCTGTTGAAATAATTGTATCTATTCTGCTTTTAGTTTACTCATTTATAATGCCCTGCTCTTCTCAATAATGAAAGCTATATGCATCTGTTTTGAATGTAGATATAACTAGGAAGCTATATGCATCCTTTCTTGGCTTTTGTGCTTGATGCGACCTTATATTTAGGGTTTGTTGGAATATAAATCCATATGTGAGTGTCCCACATTGTTGGAGAAATAGAGCTTGCACCACTTTATAACTAAGGGGGCTACTCCTCCTATAGCCAATTGGTTTTAGGATGGAACCATCCTTGTGTTGTTCCGTGGTCCGTCTCTCCTCCGTTTGGGTGTAACCCGACCCGTTTGAATGTTCTAACATGGTATCAGAGCCCAAGGTTTTGTCGTGGGTTTTAAATTTAAACTGGCCCCAAATTATGCCACTGGTGGAGGATCTCTTTGAGGATTCGTCAATTCCCACGCCGGTGCGCTCCCATTGTTTCGCCATGGTTTTTGAAGGGACCTCACATGTGATGGGGTGTGTTGGAAACTTGGAATATAAACCCACATGTGAGTGTCCCACATTGTCGCACAAGAGAACTTGTACCACTTTATAACTAAGGCCCTGTTCTTTTCAGCTCTTTTTATTTCAGTTCGGCTCTATTCAACACAGTTTAGTTTAGTTTTAGTCAGTTCTATTCAACTCATCTCTTCACAAAATTAAGTCTTCCTTTAACTTCATTCACTTCAACACGATTCCATTCAATTTAGTCCAATTACGCTCACCTCCATTTAACTCAGTTCAGCTCATTTCAGCCGAAAAGATCAGGGCCTAAGTGGGCTACTCCTCGTATAGCAATTGGGTTTAGGATGAACCACCCTTGTCTTGTCAAGTGGTTCGACTCTCCTCCCTTGCGTGTGGTCTGAACCCGTTTGCATGTTCTAACAGGGTTGATGAGATATATATTTACCCACTAAGTTCAAGCCCACGAGGCGTTGTAGTATCAGGGTCAAACACAAGGATGACGAAATTGTTCCACAAATCAATTTAAATCCTTAGTTTACTTTAGTAAGAAAGCTGATTTATTCGGTTAGTTTAAACTAGCTAAACAAAAAAAAAACTATTAAAGAATTAATTTAACAAAGGAAACAAGATAGGATTTGTTGGAGTTAATGCTCCAAAATTTGTGTTAAGTTCCTAACAATTTGGATTAATGAAGTAGTGGGTTAGTGGGTCAATTTACCCTGTGTGTTATTAATTAGTGATAGTAGTGGGTAATTACCACATTTTAGCAGTTACTTTTCAGCATTAGTTAGAAACTTGTAAGCCTTAAAGGCCATTAGTTCATGTTATTAATTGAGCAAGTTTAAGATGAAAACGTCTCCCTTTTCTCTCAACTATATTCCCCCTTAGAAATTATAGATGGTATCGGAGCTTCTTGACTCGAGAAGGTAGACAAAATAGTCATCTCCACTCAAGTAGCCAGGTTTGATTGGGAAATGGGGCGAAAAATAAAAGTGAGAAAACTTTCGATTAGAGAAATGAAAAAAAGTAGTGAGAAAAGCACCACTGAAAGATAGAGAGATGTGCACTATCAAGTTTGGTAGAGAAAAAAAAGGTTCTACATTGTGTCTGGTGAAGAGTTGTGCTTCACTTGTTAATGGTGAGAAGTGCTCCATAAGGTGGTGGAGAAAAGGGCTCCATTGGTAAACGGATTTTGTGGAGAGAAGTGCTCCATCAAATGAAGTTGGTGATGACGTGCCCCAACAAGACGGTGATAATCCTATTTCTTTTTCAACGTTTCCATCTTTAGTCTTGCAAGAGGTAATCCAACTCATGCTGAAAAAAGGTAAGGACAAGTTTTGCAATGACGAAATCCAAGGAAACTCGATCAGAAAATGATAATTATAATTCTTTGTCGTGAACCAGTCGCACAAAGAACACCAGCTAGTCAAACATCTCCATTGGGTTGCTGTTTCCTTGGGTACAGGCGTACAACCCAAGACAAAAGAAAAGTTGGGAGCCTTATATTTCCAAATTCGAAGTAACTGGGAAGTCATGAGAGGCATGGCTTTTTCAGAAGACTTCATAAATTTTTAGACATAAAACCTTTGGCTTTTATCAATTTTCATGCACCAAGTCATCTCCATCTTTGATTGAAGAAATTAACTCCAATTCTCTGAAATCTTTGGCTTTTTTTATCTTTAATGTAACCAGGTCAGCGTATGAGGACATTTACTGAAGCTGTTGAACATTATGCTCAGTTGGGACTGCGGACATTATGCTTGGCATGGCGTGAGCTGAAGCAGGATGAGTATCTTGAATGGTCTTCCATGTTTAAGGAGGCTAATAGCACTTTGGTTGATAGGGAGGTGAATTCAATATCTCACCTAAGGTCTGTTGTTTACGCGTTAGGTTGTTGTCGTGTATTCATATATTATGTTTTATTAAATTGCAGTGGCGCATAGCTGAAGTATGTCAGAAAATAGAACACGACTTTGAAATTCTTGGGGTGTCTGCAATAGAAGACCATTTACAGGTTTACATTCCAATTTAGATTGCTGTAAAGAATTTGTTTGCAAACTCATATTGCCTGCTGTATTTTGCTCGTGGTTTGTCAAATGTAGCATTAGATATGGTTTCCCATCAGCAAGTTATCACTAGAATTCATTATCATTGTCCCATACCCCAGCACCTCTTTGTCGATAAGATCACTCATGAGATCTGAAGAGCTCAAGCATCTTGCTCTCCTTTTGTTGGGTGCACCCCCTAGTGTCTTTTTTGTGTGTAGGTAACACCCTTTCGGGGATCTTAATTTGATAGTCTATATTACTTGTCATAAATAAATGCCTAAAAAGAGGTTCCTGCTCAAATTGGGCAAGGGTGCTCGAACTTATAAGGAAAATTAGCAAAAAAGCTTTCTATTGTAGTCAAGTTTTTGCAAATAATTAGCTAATAAAATTTTCTTTCAAATATATTTATATATTTAACTTATTATATAAGGAAAAATAGCAAAACTCTTTCTATCGTAGTCAACTTTTCGCGAATAATTACCTAATAAACTTTTCTTTCAAATATTTTTAATTTTAGTACCAATTAAGTTGATCATCCAAATTGTTTACAACTTTTGGTCAGACTACTTCACTTCGTAAATAGGGGAACAAAATTATTTACTCTTGAAACTTGGGGTAAACGGCCTTTGTGGCCGAAAATTTCAAATAATGTTAGTTATTTAGGTGGTGCAAAGATGAATACAAACATGACTTATACTAGTTATTTGAAAGAATAATTATTTTAGTTAGTTATTTGCAAATACTTGATTATAATGGGCTGTTCTATGCAATGTTCCTCATTATAAACTTACTCATATGATCAACAACAGCAGCATAACCCTAGTGCCTCAATGGCTCCCGTAAATTGCGGGGCGGGGGTGGGGGATTGGATGTATGCAGCCTTACCCTTGGGATAGCAACACAAAGTGGCTGTTTCTCAATGACTGAGGATGAAAATTGCGCTCAGAACTGCATCGAAAGACTGGTACTTCCCATTAGAAAGAAGCGCAACCACTTTAGTGAACCGTTGTGATTTATCCCATTATAATCTAGGACCAAAGAGTAATGAGTGTTTGGCTCCATCGTAAATGGACACAAAACTTACTCATTTCGGGTAAAATCTCTCCAGTAACTATATGAATTCCCAATTCAATCTCTAAATTACAATGGGCCCATCGCCTGTAAGACATGTTTGGTAGAGTATAATCACTGTTTCAATATAATGGGAATCCCTCTTATTGAAATAAAGTTGAATGAAGGGCAGAGAGAGAAGGGATATCTAGAGTGGAATCGGGGATCTGGTAATTGTTATATGATGCAAACCTTAGTTAATAATTACTTTGATTACTTTTGGTAGTTGTCAGCTAGTTAAGTCATAGTATCATCTATGTATTCTGTGTTTGTGAATGATGTGCAGCCGTTTTGCAGGAAGGGGTTCCAGAAACAATCGAGGCACTCAGAAAAGCTGGCATCAATTTTTGGATGTTGACTGGAGATAAGCAGGATACTGCTATTCAAATTGCTCTTTCTTGCAATTTCATTAGCCCTGGTACTTGAATCCATGTACTTGCTGGCTGCCTTGAGTGTCTTCTATTCTTACCTATGTTTTTGAATTGTTTGCCTATTTATTTACCTTGAGACTTGAGAGTATGAAGACGTATAGAAGAGTATCATTTTCAGCCAGATGTGTACAATGTATTAAGTACTAAGTGTGTAAATAAACTGATATGTAAGAAAATAAAATCTACTAAGGCTCCGTTCTTTGAAAATAAACTGATATGAAAATAAATTCTATACATTTTCAAAAGCTCTGAGAGCGCTTAAATCTCTGAATAATTATCTGTTTTTATTTGGTCTTGCTTTTTTATTGCGTAAACAGGGAGAGCCTAAAGGTCAGCTACTGTAGTTTTGTATTCCACTTACCTCATCTTCGACCTTTGCTATTTATAGCGTAAACAGGGAGACAAACTCAGCATCAATATAGTAAATTATCTGTTTATCATTTCTGTGCAGAACCTAAAGGTCAGCTATTGTTGATTGATGGTAAAACGGCAGATGAAGTTCGCAGAAACTTAGAGAGGGTCTTGCTTACTATGAGAATAACAACTGCAGAGCCAAAGGTAATGCCATGTATATCTTTTAGCTCTTATTTGGTCATCGTAACTTCTCTCCTGAATTTTAAATAAAAAATTGGCATTACTTTCAGGTGCTGTTCACTTTTATTCTCAGTTTTTTTCAAATAGTTTCTATAGTTTCACTTGGTCACAAATATAAACAAGGCATATTAGTGATTTAGTGCAGTGGCAAACTGGCATTTGAAGTTAAATATTTATTGAAAAACAAATATACTAAAGAGCTATTTGCATAATTGGCAAACTTCGTATAGTTTCTTTGTGCTATTCATTGTTGCATGGTAGGTTCATTCGGCCATTCCATGGACTAGTTTGTTCGTACTCGATTGGAGATCGTTCCCTGCCTAAAATGGTTTAATCTGCGAATTTTTTAGCCGGTGAGATAGACTGATATGGAAAAGATTGAGATAAGAGTAAAGAGTACAACATCAAAGGTTTTTCTCCAAATGATTTGGAGATGACTTAATGTTAATCATCCTTTGAAATGTCCAACGACATATAAAAAAGGAAAAAGGAGAAAGGAAATATGATAAATAATTGCTCTACAAATGAAGCTCTGAAAGTCCTAAAAAGTTCTAAGAGGTTGGAAAAAAAAGAAACCAACTAATAGCTATAATGAACGAAAAAAGAAAAAGAAAATAAATATAAGAAATATGCAAATACAAAATGTGAAGAAAAATCAAATAACTTGAATGAAAGTCATTTAAATACTGCTAATGATAATAGAAGGTAAAGGGAAAAGTTTGAATAGTTCGGAATAATAACCCAAATAATTAAATAATCATTATTCATTATAACATTAAATTGATAAGTCCATCACCTCTATTCTTTCTTCGAGATTAACCCCTGTCCATCACCATATTTTCTTTGATCAAAAGAATCACATATCGTTTTCAATCATTTCTATCTGGATTTTTCTGGGTCTTCCTCTACCTTTCACACTCTTATCCGTTCTATGTCTCCTAGGCAAACCTTGCGTATTTTCTATTACACTCGGTCTATGAAGTCTAGCGCACCTTTGCCCATTTGACATCACTGGCGTGCTCCTATTTCGTGATCACCAAGCAACCCTTGCATATTTCTACTACACCCCGAGCATATAGAGTGCAGCCTTTTGCCTCTGATACCAACAGCCTCCAAAGTTCTATAGAAATTCAAATTTGTTGTTCCTTCCACTACTTTAGTTAACTAATGTTGTCTCAAAGAAGAATTGTTGGATTGGTAATCGTTGTATAAGAATCTCATGCCCATACGCTTTAGTGTCGTGTGGCACACGAGTATGGCACCTAAAGCGTCGAAGTAAAATTGTCAGTACCTAAATGTGATGATCCTTTGACAGTTTATTGACTATTGAATAATATTCATTTTACCTTCATTCACTTTGTTTGCTCACTACAGGATGTGGCTTTTGTTATTGATGGTTGGGCCCTTGAAATCGCTCTTAAGTTGTACAAAAAAGCGTTTTCTGAATTAGCAATACTTTCTAGGACAGCAATATGCTGTCGTGTTACTCCATCACAAAAGGCACAGGTTAGTTCTTTGTGATTCAATTTATAATTGTTGTCTTCTTGAGTTCTGTCATGTGATGTGGTAACAACTTTTTAAAGAAGGTTCATGTTAGCCAACCTAAACATTTTGGGACTAAGGCATTTTCTGGTAGATTTTATATGAGTTGCCTGGATAATGCTGTGATGTCGTGTACATATTTCCCCGGTCATAGCCTATTAACACGGTAAATTAGCTCAAGTTTAAGTCTTCAGGGAAAGGGAAGAACTTCGCACTTGTTTAAAAATTAAAATTTCCAATGACTCATTAAAGTACATCCTCTACACCCTGTCATCCTTCATGAATCACAACTGTTACCGTTGCGATCGACACCATATTTTTGTACCATAAAACAATTTTAGGTATCATGCTAAGTTCTACTTTGTGCTCATTGTAACCTTATCATAAACAACATAGAATAAAAGAATCATAGTTGCTACAAACCGCATGTTGAGATTTGCAGTTTCTTGTATAATTTTTATTTATTTTTATATTTTATATTTTTATGTTGTTAGATGCTATGCCTTGATTTGTTTGCCTTGAATATATAGCTGGTGCAGTTGATAAAGTCATGTGACTATCGAACGCTGGCTATCGGTGATGGGGGGAACGACGTTAGAATGATTCAGCAAGCTGATATCGGTGTTGGAATTAGCGGGAGAGAAGGATTACAGGCAGCCAGAGCAGCTGATTATAGTATTGGAAGTATGCATATCAAACTTTTAATTGTTAATTATGTTATATGTTCATATGTTCATGTGCACTTTTGCTATGGGGTTGTCTTTGTTTTGGTAATAATCTTACCTTCTACATATTAGGGGAAACTAAGTGGCGTTTTATTGGCATCAAATTTTGATTTGTTGAATGTCATTCCCTCCCGTTCATTCCAAACTGCCATTCACTATTTGCAGTCAAACTTTTGTAAAATATATATAAGTGCAATAAATAGGGTCAAATAACCTTTTCGAAGGCCGAAACAGTAAACATTATAGTGAATGAATGGGAGTATTATATTCAACAAATGATGCAACTAATTTTTTTATATATTTATTCCTTCCTGAGGCGATGACAATAAACTTGCTGAAGTTAGCTTTTTATCCTACAATTGTCGGATACATGATCACCTAAGGCTGAACAAGAATAGATAAAGGTTTATTTTGTTGGGATAGATGTCTTGATACATGCGTGATAGAGCTATGTGGTGACGAAAGGTGAAAGTTAAGGGTTCTTTAAGTAAATGGAACACACATAAGCAGCTAGGGGTTTGTTTTGTTCAGCCCAAGGACGTTTTGATAAATCCGTTGTAAAAGAACTGTGTGATGATAATAAGTGAAAGATATGGGTTCTTAAGAGAATGAATTACGCACAACGGCTTACATTTAGATCCGTTGTAAAAGAACTGTGTGGTGATAATAAGTGAAAGATAAGGGTTCTTAAGAGAATAAATTATGCACAACGGCTTACATTTGGTTAAATCACATGCAAGCTTTATATGGTTATATGAAGTGGAGGTTTTACCATATAAAGTGACGCTCTTCAGAATAATGTCATCAATAATAAATATAGAGTACATATAGGTGGGTGTTGTAAGGATGCTGTGATCATGTATAATAACAAAATATGTTATCGCTTATTTCGCTCTCCATTTGCATCCTCTCTTGTAGGAGAGTAAAAACATATGTACAATTGTAAAACTCTACCACCTGTTATTCATCTTGTACTTTGGTCCCACAAAATTTATATGTAATACAACAACATTAACCCAATGCCTCAATGGCTCCCGCAAATTGCATGGTAGGGGGGGGGGGGATGTACGCATCCTTACCCTTGTGTTAGCAACAGATAGAGGATGTTTCCAATGACCTACATGAAAATTGCGTCGAGAACTGCATCAAAGGACCGCTACTTCACAAGAGAAAGAAGCGCAACCCCTTTAGTGAGTCATTTTTTTAATATTCCATTATAATCCAGAACCAAAGAATTATTAGTCTGTGGCTCCATTGGAAATATGGAAACAAAATTAATATCAAAAGAAAATTAAAAGAATGTTATCTCTCACTCATCCACTTGATATGGCCCCACTTTGTGGAGAGCAATAAATCTTGGGGAAGAGGCGAAGAGCGCCTCGAGAGCTTCTCCAATTTTTTGGCCCAATGAAGAGCATGAAAATGTCAAAGCTATTTGGGGGGTGAAAGAACACTACTATGTGCTCTCCAACTATAGGAACCACATTGGAGAGCACTTGAAGAGCTCTTTGCTCTTAAAAAGCTCCTACTGTATATTCTATATGTACATATACAACACACTCATGTGTGCATATACAACAGTGGAGTGCACTTCTTTGCTCTCCATTTACATTTTCTACTTGGAGAGCAAAAATTAGTTTACCTTCGCAATAGTAAAATTCTTAGACCACATTTTTATGTTTTCATTAAAAAGAGATTGCAACACACGATGTTTCCCTCACATATTCCACTTGTAAGGACCCACTTTAAATGGAAAGCTAGGATTCCTTTGCTCTCCCAAGAGCATCAAGAGTTCTCCTCTCCATTTCTTTTCATGGAGAGCACACGAAAAGCACTTGGAGAGCTGCTATCGTAAGTGAAAAACACATCTTTTGTGCTGACCAATTATGGGAATTTTTCGGAGGGCTCATTGGAGAGCACTTGGAGAGCTTCTATGTACATGGCTACATGCTCTTAAAGCATGGGAGCTCCTTAAGGTGTTCTTGAAGAGCTCTCCAATGAGGTCCCCAGCAAAATGGAGAGAAAAATCTAGTATTTACAATAGGGTGTTCTCCTTTGCTCTCCATCCAAAAAAATGGAGTGGAGCTATCTACTCTTGGGGACGATCAATGTTTCTATTTTTCAATTCTCTTGTATGTAAACGTAAAAAAAGGTAGGACCAATGTTTAAGATGGAGGGAATGTGAAATAGTTTTGTTATTGTAAGTTAGAAGTTGATTACGAGGAGTATAAATGGAGAGCAAAATAGGCGCTTTCCATTTCTTACCATTGTACAAGCTCTTATAGTTCTCATAGACTTGGCCACTGTATGTCTAACCTCAAGGAACGTCCTTTTAAATGCTCAATTTCCCAACCTTCTTTCGATTGCTTCTCTCAACGAATGCATTGTCGAGAGAGTTACTTTATGAGACAACCATTGCTACTATTGGGATTTTTTTGTCCGGCTTTCTAATAAGAGGAGTCCTCAATCTTATAGGCTTTTGCAGCCATCTTCTCCTGTCAATCTTGTGCTAAAGGGGTGTCTAGGTTTTTGGCATCATGTTAAATCCGGTTCTTTCTTTCTCAATATATTTTTTAAAGCATTGTCATTGATGACTTTCTAGCTATTAAGAGTTGAAAGAAAAAACTCCTCTTAAACAGTTGAATATTTTTTAGCTTTGATTACTCAAATAGGAGAAGATTTAGCATGGCTAGATGGTGTTCTTTTTGTAGTGAGGATAAATAGTCCATTGATCAAGTTGTGCTCTCCTGGATTTGGATATTTGTGACATTATCCTCGTATCTCTTGGTTGTAAGTTTGGTTCATCCTCACAAGCATGGTTCAAAATATCGGTTGCAACATCGATACGCGTGTACAATAACAGATTTTGGAGAGGTTACTGAAACCACATTTTATAGCATTTTGAGGTGTTATTGGCCGTATTTAGCGAGGTTAGACCATGTCAACCAATACCATGACCGTGACCAACACTGAGATTTAATAGTTTGCTCACAAGTATAAAGGTACGCTCTCTACTTGAAATTGAATGACAAAAGGGTTTGGTTGGGTTTGGAGTTTGGAGTTTGGAAGACGGTTTCTCTGTGTTTGACTGTGCCCTTGGAGTGAAAGGAACATAGCTGGAGACACGTGCTTTACCCAAATGGAAAATTTCCTTTAGATAACATTAATTACGATAGTTTGTTAGCATAATTATTTTGCTCTCATTTTGTATATGGTCCTCACCTCTGTGATGTCTTTTTGTCCATTAGCATCATCGCCCATGGTCTATGTAGGATATCAGTGTAATCCTGTTGGTGTCCTGTAATTGTTATTATCTTTTATCGGACAAACTGTCCTAGATGGAACTTAAATGGCACTGCAAGGATGAACGCCATTTCTGGTCTATGTACCTTCATCTTATTAATATAATAAGTTCGGCGGGTACTTAGCATGTATGTTTTCTATAGTAATGTTGATTCATGAAGACATTTCTTTCTACTCCGTGAGTCTATTTTTGCCATGGTCTTCAGTAAATGACAGAATATGCTGGCACTAGTTACTATACTGGAGCTTTTGAGGTCATATACGAGCTTCATGTGGTTAAAACGTGGGGGGTAGTTACAAAGTATGCATCCTTGAGATCTTATGGGTTTCACAGCTTAAATAACATGAGCCAAGCTTCACAAATAGAACGACTTTGTAAATCTGCCCTGTATAATTCTTAGTCTTGCTTCTGTTGGTTGCTTTAGATGCCATCTCCTCATTTGTTTTTGACTCACATATAGAACGTTGGCCCTCTTTCTGTGTCTATAAATGTTTGTTGGGCCACTACTTTGTCTAACATATCTAATATTCCTGAACTTTAAAGGAATGACTGCATACTTTGAGAATATGTGCTGACTGTCAACATGTTATTACCTAAGTGTAGTTTAATGGATCTATTTGGTGTAATATGATTGATGGTGAAGTCTGTCTGCAGAATATAATCTTAAGCCCGGGGGGGGGGGGGGGGGGGGGGGGGGGGGGGGGGGGGGGGGGGGGGGGGGGGGGTGGATATGGATCTCATTTTATGGACCCAATGGATCTGGGTCGGATATGGATCTAGAAAAATTTACACGGTCTAGACTTGAGTCTTCTGTCTTGTAGTTAAGACCTAGACCCTACCCATGATCCCATATTTTTATTTTTTATTTTATTTTGAAATAGATAAGAATAACTAAAATTTATATAAGTCATGTTTTCTTATCTTCTATTCAACTCTCTTATGTCATTGTACTAATTTCATAGGTCCTTAACGAATTTACAACATAATTTAAATATTCTAGAAACAACTAATAGATTTATCACCATCCAAAGAATAACTTACGCGGTAATTTGTTTCTTAATTATGATAAATGTCTGACATATTTGATATCTATAATCTTATTAAAGATTCTAATGCGTTCGATGTATTTTAATAGTATAATTACATTTATAAAATGAAGAATTTAATAAAAAAACTGAAAAAGATCCGACCCATTTAGGATCCAAATCCTACCTAGATCCGATGGGTCTGGATTTGGGTCTGAAAATTTTAAATTTTGGACCCAGCGAATCTGGGTCCAACATATATATTATGGATCGGGATATGGATCCTATAGGACTCTACCCAGACCCTACCCATTGACATCCCTAGTCATAGTAATATACTTGTCCTCTACTTTTAATTCTTCACCTCAGTTAACTTTCAATATTTTACAAAAAGCGACAACTACGAACTATTAACTTTTAAATTTGGCCATACCTCCATTATCTTATGTCAGTTGCCTTACCAGCGGAACTATGTAAATGTTTTGTGCTTGGTTTTAAAAATCTCGTTAAACATAAAATTGTATATAAATATATACTGAGCTAATCTTGGGTGGATATTAACAGCGAAAATTCTCTTATTGGCCCTTCAATTGCAGAATTTAGATTCTTGAAGAGACTGATTCTTGTTCATGGGCGTTATTCATATAACCGCACAGCATTTCTCTCCCAGTATTCCTTCTACAAATCTCTTATAATCTGCTTCATACAGATATTGTATGTCATTTCATTCAATATGAGTTTATTTGTAATATGGTTTAGCTTAATCATTCTTCAAGCTAACTCGAGAATATTCAGCTTCTCTTTTGTTTCAGGCATCTCCGGTACTAGCCTTTTCAATTCTGTTAGTTTGATGGCTTATAATGTTTTCTACACAAGTGTTCCTGTTCTAGCTAGCGTTCTTGACAAAGATCTAAGTGAGAGAACTGTGATGCAGCATCCTCAAATCTTATTTTACTGTCAAGCTGGAAGGTATGTCTTCGCTTATCACTTATCAGTGTTAAAATATATGCTGAAGGGACATGTAACTTATGTTACTCAAACTTGAGTACGAGTGTCGGGTACGTGTACATATACAAGTGTCGGGTTTGGCATGACTAGAGTTTTAAGACATAGGGACCCAGTCCTAAAATGAGGATACGGGTGCGGGGACACGTCTTCAATGTAAAAATACACTTCTAAGTTTGCAATATCCCAATATTTTTTTAGTATAATGGAAAGAAGTTTGACAAATAAGTAAATTATTAGATATCTTACTCCTTATAAAAGAGGGAATATCAGTCAACATTTGCTTGACTTTTACTTAACAATTATAAAAATTATATCCTTAAATCCCTTATGAGATGAGCTTCATATGAATATATATTGCATAGTATTTACTCATATATTTTGAGTGATACGGATTATTAATTAGAGAAGTAAATACCCTGAAATGTGAGAGTGACTTGTACAAAAAGGTTTGAGGCAATAATATTTTATTTATTTATTTCGCACGTATATTTTGTATATAGTTTGAAGATATGTTCCCTAAATAGAAAGCTACAGGCGTAGCACGTGCCTCATTGCTAGTATTACTAAATGCCTTACAAGACTCTCTTCCTCTACTTTTGTGGTGCGAGACTCATTAATTTAGCTCTCCTGGGAGAAGTGTCTGACTAATATGGGTCGGGCATAAAATCCATACCCATATCCATTGCGTGTCGTGTCTACACGGGTATGGACCGAAAAGTGAGGAGTCGAAGTAACATAGCATGTAAGTATGTAACTACATGGCTTGCCACCTTTTCATCATAAAATACTTGTTACGCTAAAGAAAATAACTACTGGCCTTCTCTTTTACCTATTTAATATATATATTTTTTTGGTGTAATTTGAGGCCCAGCGGCCCGTATAATCAAAGTGGAGGGGGTTTAAAGCTGGGAGTTTACCCACTAACTCAACTTTAACCACTTGGCTAAGACATCGTTGCTTTCTTGTTTACCTAATATTCTCTTCTCACCGAACATGAACTAGATTCGATCAAGTAAAATAGTTATTATTCTGTGACAAGAAAGGCGAAAAGGGGATATATACATATTTTTCCACTTTGTTGGTCCAAATGATGTTCATCTTGTATACAGGGTTTTGAATCCAAGCACTTTCGCTGGGTGGTTCGGACGATCTCTCTTTCATGTATGTGGCCTAACTCTCACTTTTTGATATTGCTACTTTTATGGAGAATTTCTCACTTTCAACTGTATTTTTTTAACCATGATTAGCCATCATCCATATTTTTTATTAGTTCTCTTAAACTTTACTTGAGCTGTCTGTTTGTCAAACGATTTCTTTCTCTAAAATTATAAGAAACCCAACTTCTTGCCACACTCTTACGCTCTCTTGGTGCAAGATGATGGAATTTTGACAATAATAGGAAGTTCCTAGAAAGTAAATAGTATACGAAGTACAAACTAAGGTGGTGTTTATTTCAATACTCTATGAGCAATGCATAGCTTGATGGTTCAGGTGAGGTGAAGTGATTGCTAAAGTATACATTTTCAGTATGAATCATTAGCGCCAATGTGGCTCAACTCCTTGGATATTGAATTTTGATAGTTATAAATATACTTTAGGTAGGGGTGATAAGTGAAGTCTGACATGTACTATGTTGCTAATACACTACTGGAAGCTTGTCTGACTCTTGGAAACAAAAATTCAAGTTTGGGTGCAGTTGTCCACGCGCCTCATTTTGCGGGAGTGTTAGAGAAGGCAACAAGGCATCATTAGAAAGCTTTGCGTTACATTTATTCTTAAAACAATTGATTATTAAGGGAGTGTGTTTGAAAGAATTGATCACGATAGACATGCCTTAAGAGATGTGTAAGGGAGAAAAAGTTTGGGTGTTGCCTAATGATAAAGTGAAGTGTGAAAGTAAGTTGCCTAATGATAAAGTAAAGTGTGAAAGTAAGAGATGAGTTGAGATGATGGAAGAGAGTATATCTGTTGCTTTTTTTTTGGAGGGGAGTATGGAGGCGATACCCAAGAGACGAAAATGAGGTGAGAAAGATTGAAATTGAAGAGGTAAAGATGTGATTCAGAATTGAGTGAAAGTCATTCAGTGGGAAATGAGGATCAATGTTAAATTAATTAGTTAGGCCATGCTCATATGATACATGTGGATTTTTAGTATTTTGCTACATTTAGTTTGGATGATAGAGAAAGGAAAGAGTTTAATCGAGGTATGGTAACTAAGAGAATAACCAAATCCTATGAAGGAGTATACAAGTGATGGGTAATGCTGTCCATTTACATTATTTTCACAGGAAATGAGTAAGTTATCAGTGTTTATACCAAAAGTTCTTAAAAGGTACTCCATAGTAATTTATAAGTTTTGTAAGAAATCAAGTTTGAAATTCGGGTATATAAAAGGTAGCTTTTGTTAATTTTCTCTTTAATTTACTATCCTGGATGTCCCACTCTGCAGGCCATTGTTGTCTTTGTCATCAGCATAAATGCATATGCTGGTGAAAAAAGCGAGATGGAGCAAGTGGGCATGGTTGCTCTCTCTGGATGCATTTGGTTACAGGCTTTTGTGGTAGCTCTTGAAACAAAGTATGTGATCACTTGCGACTTACAGTATTTTTAATGTTGGTGATTTAGAATGGTAGTTACAAATTCCAATATTCCTTTCCTTCGTATTACCTAAACGGATAAAAGAAGGGAAATGATATCAATTTCTGCTTGCTTAGCCATTAAAGCCAAGTATTACTCGTGGGCACTCGTTAGCATTAACAATTGTTTTTCTTGACTCAAAGATATCAAACAAAAAAGGAAGGAATATTATTTTCATAATTTATAGTTTTATACTGATATTATAGGTAGGAATGCACCAAGAATTGTCTGTCGCCATTGGACATTGCTTCATTTGTCACGAATCTTTTATAGTTTGGATTATTATAAAGAAACACCAATTTGTGTTATTTTGCTGACAACACGTATAGTTGAAATCGGGGATGGATCCTCTCCATTACCTTTTCTCTCCATTTTCATCCATTTCCTCTAATACAACAATATAATGTCATTATTCCCTTCCCCACCTCATCAAAACAACACAAATTCTTGTTTGTGACGGGCAGTATCCGTCACAAGCTTGCGACGGGTACCATTTCCCCTCACAAATGACCCATTTAAGGGAAAAGGGGAAGCACATGGGGGTGCCCCACATGTTCCCTCTACCCATTTTGTTAGAGGAAAAACCCGTCGCAAGGTCCGACCCGTCGCAAGGGAGACCTACTGTCAAAACAATGGACCATTAGATCATTCCAAAATAAAATCCTGACTCTCAAAAACCACTGAAGGGTACTCGAGAGAGCCTCTAACTGGAGAGGATCATTTCACGTTGAAATCATCCTCAAATAATTACGTTTAGCATTTTTTACAGGCTAATTCGATATACCTCTCACTTCTACTGTTTGCTGGTTTCAGTTCTTTTACAGTATTGCAGCACTTAGCTATCTGGGGTAATCTGGTAGCCTTCTATGTCATCAATCTTGTTGTCAGCGCCATTCCATCTTCTGGAATGTATACAATCATGTTTAGGTTGTGTAAGCAGCCGTCGTACTGGATAACTATGTTTGTAAGTCCCATTCTGCCTCTACGTTTAAAACGATTTCCGGCACAAATTCTTACATGAGACGGTCTCATAGGTGAGTCCCACCCAATTAACGACAATGTAATAAAATGGCAAATACAATTATTGGGGTTGATGTCACTTAGAGACTGTCACATAAGAATGATTCTCAAATATCTACTTCCATATTCCTAACAAATTTATAAATTATTTTCAGCTTATTGTAGTAGCAGGGATCGGTCCAGTTCTTGCATTGAAGTATTTCCGGTTCACTTACAGACCGAGTAAAATCAACTTACTTCAGCAGGCAGAGCGATCAGGTGGGCCCATCTTATCTCTGGGTAACATAGATCCACAGCAAAGAGTAGTTGAGAAGGAAGTATCATCCTTGTCGATTAGTCACACAAAAAACAGGAATCCAGTTTACGAGCCTCTGCTGTCAGACTCCCCAAATTCCACTAGAAAGTCGATTGGGGATTTTTTCCAGTCGCAGGGAAGGTTGTCGTCTAACTATTCGAGAAATTGCAAGGACAATTGATTCAGTAGACTCAATGGCTATGGATAGCTTTTGTAGTCTCGGCCAAAGTTCTTGTATAGAAATTCCTTTTAGGTTGATTTAGAAGGAAGCAGTTTTATATGTATAGAATGAAAGGGTAGTATGAGTAATTTTTTTTGATGGAATGCTAAGCCATAGATAAAAGTTTTTATTTTGTCACTTCCATACAAATATATGATAGAATAAAATCCGTAAAGTGGTAATTAAACCCCCTAACTTTGTTCGATTGTGAATTTAGGCCTCATAGATTTTGTCACTAGCGCTAGATGCATTAAAATGAGCACCAGGTGCATGAAAATTGTTAGATGCATGAAACTGACTACTAAGTGCATGAAAATTAATAAATCGTACTCCACCTCAATTTCCATTAGTAACTTATATTTTTTTCAACTAAAAGTTATGTTACATAGCCATAAAATTCTACGCCGAACACAAAAATGTCCTTATTTTTCAAAAATAAATTTCGTAAGGCAGAGTTCTCACGGTTCTCATTATCTTAGTGGTTCTCACCGGATCCTGATTCTATATATATATATATATATATATAAAAGAGGTTTTTTTAAGACACGTGAGTGGCTCCAACTTTTTTTGCACAAAAGTTAAATTCCTATATTCATGCACCAAGGGGAAACATAAGAATACAAGACTTAAGCAAAAAATAACCTCTAAGGCTAAGATCAAGCCCTATTAAGTCTACAAACTATGAACTCATAGTTCCTTGGTTTAACTTTACTAAGAATCCTAGTACAAACATCCAATTTCAGCTTTTGAACTATTCGATTTGGAGATCTCTCAATACCCTTGAACACTCTTACATTTCTCTCGTGCCAAATGTGATAGATAGTAGCAGCAATGTAGCTCCTATACCAGCTAGCTTTCCAATGCCTTCTATGCCTTCTATGCCTTCTATTGCTGCTCCACTCCATCTCAGTCCTGCAATCAAAGCTCCTGCCTGACATGTTCATCCATAAGAAAATTTCAGACCAGCATTCTTGTACATAAGGGCACTGAAAGAACAGATGCTCATGTGTTTCAATATCAGCTTTGCAGAGCACACATCGGTTTGATTATATTTAAAATAAAAATTAATATTAAATTCATACATATACTTTCCAAGTTATGATTGAACTCTTAAATTTTGATTATATTTTTTAAATTAATTATTTTCCTTACAATATTATCAACTTTTCAACATTAAATTCATACATATACTTTCCAAGTTATGGTTGAACTCTTAAATTTTGATTATATTTTTTAAATTAATTATTTTCCTTATAATATTATCAACTTTTCAACATTAAATTCATACATATACTTTCCAAGTTATGGTTGAACTCTTAAATTTTGATTATATTTTTTAAATTAATTATTTTCCTTATAATATTATCAACTTTTCAACATTAAATTCATACATATACTTTCCAAGTTATGGTTGAACTCTTAGATTTTGATTATATTTTTTGAATTAATTATTTTCCTAATAATATTATCAACTTTTCAACATTAAATTCATACATATACTTTCCAAGTTATGGTTGAACTCTTAAATTTTGATTATATTTTTTAAATTAATTATTTTCCTTATAATATTATCAACTTTTCAACATTAAATTCATACATATACTTTCCAAGTTATGGTTGAACTCTTAAATTTTGATTATATTTTTTAAATTAATTATTTTCCTTATAATATTATCAACTTTTCAACATTAAATTCATACATATACTTTTCATACATATACTTTCCAAGTTATGGTTGAACTCTTAAATTTTGATTATATTTTTTAAATTAATTATTTTCCTTATAATATTATCAACTTTTCAACATTAAATTCATACATATACTTTCCAAGTTATGGTTGAACTCTTAGATTTTGATTATATTTTTTGAATTAATTATTTTCCTAATAATATTATCAACTTTTTAGAAACTCTTTAAATAAAAATTAAATTCATAAATATTATTTGTAAAAAAAATTATGAAGATAATATAATTAGATTCGCGGTGAAAAAAGTCTTGCAAAGTATAGAAACTCATATTATTTGCACATACTTGGTGTAATTTTAGTATATTATTTGTCCTATATTGAAAAATAATGTAGGTGTGGTGAATATATTACCTATAAATAGTAGAATTGTCTCACACCAGAAAATTATCATAAGGTAGGTGATCTTATGATTACAAATAGGAATCATACTTGGAACTAAAGTTTCAACCTAAAATCTTTTGAGCCTCTTACATAACTAAAGTTTCAACCTAAAATATTTTGAGCCTCTTACATATTGTCTTACAAAGATCTTAAAATTTGTATTATAATCTTCACTATAGTGAAATTTACATCATTAAAAATTAATTTAGAAAAGTATCATAAATAATAATTTTGATGGTAAAATATTTAATGTGTTATTTGTCACACATTGAAAAAAACAATGTAGGTATGGTGACTCTTGAATATATATACTACGTATTAATATTAAAATTTGTCCCACATTAAAAAAATTATCATAAGGTGGAGTGATCATAAATATGATCATCGCACGAGCTTTTAAACTATTTTTGTAAATTGTTATGTTAATAAATGACTTTAAAGTTTTAATAAATGACATTTAAAATATTTTTTTATTATTCTAATATTAATATAACAGTTTAGTAAAGGTTAAGAAATAAATATTATATGAAAAAAGATGGTGTACTACTTAGTTTATTGTTAGTCCCACATTGAAGAATAATGTATGTGTGGTAAATATATAACCTATAAATTGTAAATTGTCCCACATTGAAAAAATATTATAACATAGGGTGATCCTATGATTATAAATTTGAGTCATCCTTGAACTTAGGTATAAACTCACAATTTTTTAAGTTTCTTAATTATTGTTTTGGAGAGCTCTTAATGTAGAGTATAAGGTTGTTAGAGTTAGTTGGATATATATAAACTAACTATAACCAAGCTTATGTAACTAACTTTGTACCTATAAATAGTGAGGTGGATGTAATCAGTTAGGATCAATTTTTATAATATCAGAATTGAAACTTAAGCTTGTTTTACATTGCTTATCTCTCTTCATCAAATAAACAAATATCAATTTACTATGATCAAACTTCCATAGTTTCATATGGTATCAGTGTAAATTTCCAAAATCGCTTCCGCACTCATACTAAGAAAAGGAATCATTGCTAAATCTTTGATTACTTTCTCATTCTGTCTGATAATTAACCATGACGAATCTTGAGCCCAATAATCAAGAATCTCTCTATTCGCCTCTTGATGATCCATTCTTCCTGGCCACTACTGATCAACCTGGATTGAAACTTTCAGAATTTCAGTTCGATGGTAACAATTTTCGACAATGGCAGCGTCAGATAATTCAAGCTCTTCTTTCTAAAAATAAGGTTGGGTTTATTTCTGGAGAATGCTCCATTCCTGAAAAAACTGACAAGAAATATAATTCCTGGGTAAGATGTGATCTTTTTGTCACTAGATGGATTCTTAATTCAATGATTAAAAGTCTACAAGATAATTTTCAATATGCACATTCAGCTAAGCATTTGTGGTCAGAAATTGTAGAACGATATGGGCAATTGAATGTCCTTGAGCTGTATGAGTTAAAGAAAGAGCTCAGTAGTTTGAAACAAGAAAATACAACTTTACTTGATTATTATTCAAGAATCAAGAATATTTGGGAGACTATTGAACAAATGGATCCAGTTCCCCAATGTATCTGTGGAGTGATGTCTAAGTGCAGCTGTAATTTGTTTAAACGCCTAGTTGACAGGGAAACACAGACTAAGCTAATTCAGTTACTTATGGGTTTACAAGCTGGGTATGAACAAGTTCAGTCTTCTTTGCTTTCCATGGATCCTCTGCCTCCTGTTAATCGAGCTTTGAGGGTTTTACAAAAGATTGAGAAACAGAAATCACTAAATGACAGTACTAATAATGCTGTTATTGAGACTGTGGCATATGCAGCCAAGAAACGTTTTGGTTCTCATCATTTTGAGGAAAATCCAAAATGGAAACGATCAAAAGATGCAACCTCCACACAAGCATCATATCACTGTACTCAATGTGGTAAATCCAATCACAAAACTGAGGATTGTTTTCAGTTACAGACTTGTATGTTTTGTGATATTAAAGGGCACATAATTGAGAATTGTTACAAATTCAAGTCATACAAAGCTAAGCAGGCAAAAGGGTCATCTAATTCTGCACCAATTGGCAAAAGCAATGCTTACCATAAACCTGCTAATCATGTTGAAGTTTCTTCAAACAATTGCAGTAATAATCAGGATGCAGAGTATTTGACTGTATCTCACCATAATCATGTCCACTCAGCTAATCCTTTCTGTTTTAGTGATCAGAGTCATGGGCATAACAACTTTCTTGGATCAGGGTCTCAATCAACTTCCAATTCTAATATAGCATCTACTCAAGTTTCTTCAGATTTTGTTCAGGGGATTGTTGATTCTGTGATGAGCAAAGTTCTTCAAACTTTGTCTGATAAATCTGTTTCACAGCCTGATTCCATTCAACAGCCTTATAGTCATTTTGCAGGTATTTCATCCTTTTATTCTTTTGCAAATCAAACTATTTCTGATCATACAAATTGGGTGATTGATACTGGAGCTTCAGATCATATGACTTCTGATTTCACTATATTACGAAATATCATCACATTACATCAACCAATTTTGTTAATTTGCCCGATGGTACCTTCAAGGTGGTTCATAAAACAGGCACAGTATATTTGTCTGAACATATGATTTTGAAAGATGTATTGCTTGTGCCTGATTTTAAGCCCAATTTATTATCAGTTGCTAAATTGATTTCTAACTCTACATTATTTGTTACATTCTTGAATGATATATGTTTATTCCAGGACCTTTCAAGTAAACTTGTGGTTGCTCAGGGTAACAGATATGGAGATTTATATCATCTAAGGAGTTCTTATGTGTCAAGTTGTTGTAACCAAACTAGTTCTCATTCTGTTAGTAATGCTAAAAGTTCTGATATAGGTTTATTTCATGCAAGATTAGGCCATACTTCTTTACAAAAGATGAAATATGTAAACCACCATCTTGTCAAGGGAATAAATAAATTGTTTTGTGATACATGTATGTTATCCAAGCATCATTCTTTGCCTTTTAATAGAAGTTCATCTTATGCTATGAATTGTTTTGATCTTGTTCACATGGATCTTTGGGGTCCTTATAAACAACCTGCCATGTCAGGAGCACAATCTTTCTTAACTATCTTGGATGATTACTCTAGAAATACTTGGACTTTTTTAATTCAACATAAAACCCAGGTACCAAGCCTGATTAGTAACTTCATAATTTTAGTTGAGACTCAGTTTAATGCTAGGATAAAAATGATTAGGTCTGATAATGGGACAGAGTTTTTCCAATCTCAGTGTCATGAGCTTTTTTCTTCTAAGGGTATTATTCACCAAAGGAGCATTGTAGGTCGACCTCAGCAGAATGGTAGGGTAGAAAGGAAGCATAGGCACTTACTAGAGGTTGCTAGAGCTCTTAGACTTCATGCTAACCTTCCTATCAAATTCTGGGGGGATTGTTTGTTAACTGCAACATATATTATCAACAAATTGCCTTCTGCCATTCTTGATTGGAAGACTCCTTATGAACTATTATTTAAAACAATACCTACTTATGATGAATTGAGGGTCTTTGGAACATTGTGTTATGCTACTAGACCTCCTACTGTCAGGGACAAATTTGTTGCCAGGGCAAGAAGATGCATCCTAGTTGGCTATCCACCCTACCAAAAAGGGTATAAGTTGTATGATCTTGATTCACATGAAACCTTTGTTAATAGGGATGTGGTTTTCCATGAACATTCTTTTCCTTACAAAAATAAGCCAATACTTACTGGAGTGTCAGATTTTTTGACTGATTTGGATTTACAAGAAGAACACCCATCTGGTGTACTAAATGATAGTAATATCAACACAACAAATACACCTCCTATTACAGACATTCAAGGTTTCATTCCTGAAAAAAGTGTTGGCACTGCTGACAATACCATTACTCCAGTTAGTTCTTCTCCAATTATTCCTTCTGTTAGAAGATCCAAGAGGGACAGGAAATTGTCTGTCAGGTTGAATGGTTATCAATACTCAGATCAATCTTCAGTATTCCCATCACAATATACATCTGCTTTTCATTCTGCTGTGATCCAACAAAACACAGACTTTGACTCAGCATATAATACTTATTTGAGCAAAGTCATTCAAGAGGTTGAGCCTAGTTATTATAGTCAGGCTTGCAAGGATTCTAGATGGGTATCTGCCATGGACCAAGAGCTACTGGCTTTAGAAACAAATGATACTTGGATACTTACCAATTTGCCAAGTGACAAGAAAGCTATAGGCAGCAAGTGGGTTTACAAAATCAAGAATAAACCTGATGGGAGCATAGAACGTTTCAAGGCAAGACTTGTGGCAAAGGGATTTAATCAAATAAAAGATAAAGACTACAAGCATACTTTCTCCCCAGTTGCAAAGTTCACCACTGTAAGAACTCTACTTGCTGTGGCTGCAATAAAAGACTGGTCTTTGTTTCAGCTGGACGTAAATAATGCATTCCTTCATGGCTTCATTGAAGAAGAAGTCTACATGAGGCCACCTCAAGGTTACACTAAAGCAAATAAAGGGCAAGTTTGCAAACTTGTTAGATCCTTATATGGGTTGAAACAAGCGTCTAGGCAGTGGAATCAAGAATTGACAAAATTTTTGGTTCTTTTAGGGTTTCAGCAGTCTAAAAATGACTACTCACTCTTCACTAAACAAGATTCTGCTACACAGAAACTGGCTATTGCCTTGGTTTATGTGGATGATATCCTACTTACTGGTGATGATCTTGACACCATTAATACATTGAAGATGGAGCTTCATCAGAAATTTATCATCAAAGATCTTGGTGTCATGAGATATTTTCTGGGTTTAGAAGTTGGGAGAAACAGCAATGGTATCATGCTGAATCAAAGGAAATATGTCTTAGACATAATAAAAGATGCAGGCTTTGAGGACTGTAAAGCTGTACAGTTCCCTATGCAAAAAGGATTAAAGCTATCAACTGAAGAAGGAGAGTTGTTGCCTGAACCAGAGGTTTATAGGAGGCTCATAGGCCGACTACTTTACTTGAGCCTCACTAGACCTGATATAGCTTACAGTGTTCAACACCTCAGTCAGTTTTTAAGCAAGCCAAGAGAGCCTCACTATCAAGCTGCACAACATCTTCTGAAATATTTAAAGGGGTCTGTCAATGTTGGTTTGTTCTATTCAGCAAAATCAACACTCACTCTGCAGGCTTACAGTGATGCAGATTGGGCATCATGTGCTTATAGTTGTCGGTCACTTAGTGGTTACTGTATCTTCCTTGGGCAGTCGCTCATATCTTGGAAAACCAAGAAACAGGTAACAGTAAGCAAAAGTTCTGCAGAGGCAGAGTATCGAAGTATGTCCTATACTTCTAGTGAATTGGTCTGGTTATTTGGGTTACTAAAGGATTTAAGAATACAGATACCTCTTCCCATACCCCTCCATTGTGATAATCGCGCTGCACAGCACATTGCACAGAATCCTGTGTTCCATGAGAGAACGAAACATCTGAATATCGACTGTCATTTTGTCAGAGATAAACAACAAGAAGGTTTTTTGATGACGCATCATGTTAGGAGTGGTCTACAGTTGGCTGATATTATGACGAAGGCACTGGGCAAACAAGAGCATCATTTCTTTGCACGAAGGTTGGGTCTTAACTTACCTCAAGGTGGTGTTACTCAAGATAGTTCATCTTGAGGGGGGAATGTAGAGTATAAGGTTGTTAGAGTTAGTTAGATATATATAAACTAACTATAACCAAGCTTATGTAACTAACTTTGTACCTATAAATAGTGAGGTGGATGTAATCAGTTAGGATCAATTTTTATAATATCAGAATTGAAACTTAAGCTTGTCTTACATTGCTTATCTCTCTTCATCAAATAAACAAATATCAATTTACTATGATCAAACTTCCATAGTTTCATACTTAACAAAATGGAATTATAATAGTCATAATAGTTAAATTTACATAATTAAAAATTAATTTAGAAAATTATCATAAATAATAATTTTGATGATAAACTACTTAATGTGTTATTAGTCCCACATTGAAATATAATGTATTTGTGGAAAATATATATACTAAGTGTAAATTATAAAATTATCCCATATAGAAAAATATCATGAAGTGGAGTGATCATAAATATTATTATAAAGTAAAATCTCCTATAATTATATATAAGAATCATACTTTGACCTTATATATCAAAGTAAAATATTTTAAGTCTCTTAAGTATTGTTTTAGAGAACTCTTAAAAGTTTGTGTATTATTATCTTCACAATTGTTAAATTTACATCATCAAAAATTAATTTAGAAAAGTATTATTAAAAAAATTTAAGCATCGTAACAAAAATTATGAAGATAATATAGTTACATTCGTGGTAAAAAAAACCTCGAAAGTATGGAAACTCATACTATTTATTTGCACATACTTGGTGTAATTTTTAGTATATTATTTGTCACACATTGAACGAAATATAATACAAGTGTGGTAAATATATTACGTATAAATAGTATAATTGTCCCACATCAGAAAATTATCATAAGCTGGGGTGATCCTATACTTATAAATAAGAGTCATCTTTGAAACTTAGATATCAAACCAAAATCTTTTGAGTCTCTTAAATATTGTCTTAATAAAGAGATCTTAAAAGTTTATATCCACCTTAGTGAAACTTACATCATCAAAAAATAAAGTGAAAAATCTTTTATTTATCTCAATAAACATTTCCTATATTATATTCAAGTGATGTTTATAATTTTTATATACAAAATTCTACATTCATTTCATAAAAAAAATATTGTGAAAATGAGTCATCCTTCAACTTAGATATTCACCCAAAATCTTTTGAATCTCTCAAGTATTATCTTACAGAGATCTTAAAAGTTTGTATTATTATCTCCACCTTAATGAAATTTACATCATCAAAATTAATCTAGGAATGTATCATAAGTAATAATTTAAGAAACTACCATAAATAATAATTTTAATGGTAACTACCAAATATGTTGTTTGTCTCACATGGAAAAGTAATGTAAGTGTGGTGAATATACTATGTACAAATAGAAGAATTGTCCCACATCGGAGAAATATCATAAGCTGGGATGATCACGCGATTATAAATAAGAGTCGTCCTTGAAACTTAGAGATGAACCCAAAGTCGTCCTTTTTTTAGGAGTATTTTAATCAAAGGCAAACAAATGATTAAGGTGGAGATAATATTGTTTTAGAGAGCTCTTAAAATTTTGTATTAATTATGAAAATAATATAATTAGATTCGTGGTAAAAAAAAATGCCATCATTACAGTATAGAAGTTCATATTATTTGCATATACTTTGTGTAATTCTTAGTATGTTATATATCTCACATTGAAAAATAATGTATGTGTGATGAATATAATAATATCTATAAATAGTATAATTGCCCCATATCGAACAATTAGCATAAGGTGAGGTGATCAACCCAAAATCTTTTGAGGTTCTTAAAACATTGTCATAGAGAGCTTGATTCTTAGGTACTTTGGAGCATTTTTGAGTCATAATATAGATCAAATATAACTTGAGTCCCGACAAGGTTGGTAACATATGTTTAAAATAGAACTTGAATCAATATATCAATATTATTTTTAAAAAAATTACAGAGTATATTTTATTATAGTTTTAAAACTTCAAAAGTTTATTTTTATAAGTTAACTGTTATAGGAAAATTACGAAAATGACATTAACGTAGACCCGTGCATCGCACGGGCATGAAATCTAGTTATACTATATGATAGACTTGAACAAGGGATTTCCATGTAAATATTATATAATTTTGGTGCAAGTATAAATTTATAAAATAACAGAATGTGGTGACTTTTCTTAAAATAAACATGCCCCACTTGTGATAGTAATTAGTAGCATAGATTATACATTAAACTAAAGTAAATTTTATATTATCCACAAAATATTTTGGAAACTATTAAAAGGGAAATAAATCAAGATAGGTTTCCAAAAGATATAATATTGCATAATTCTTTTAAATTGATTTAATGCATATATGTAATATATTTATATAAATATATGAGGCTCTTAAAATTGCATGTTTACTCCTCAGCTAATCAAATTATAGTAATCGCTCTTTTTAATGGTGAAAGTAACAATATTAAAACCTGGAGTAGTGAAATTAATAGAACAACGGGAGTAGTGAAATTACTAATATTAATGCGGCATTAATGAAAGAATCAATAATTACGGCGGGAGTAATGAAAAAAACACTAATTACGACGGGAATAGTGAAAGTAACAATAATTACGACGAGAGTAGTGAAAGTAACAGTAGTAATAACGAAGGTAATAAAAGAAACAATACTAACAATAAAAAAAGTATATATGAACAATTAGCTGACCAATTGATGGTGAGAGTATGAACTGTTTCATACTTTCTTTTATCTTAATTTTAAGATATGTCATAAGAAAATATATTACTGATAAATTTATGAGTTGTGCAATTTTAAAGTATATTTAATTAATATAAATTTTAATGATAAATAGAGGTAGCCCGGGCGGGGCCGGGTAACAATACTAGTTTTATATTATTATTGCACATTTTATTAAATAAAAATTTTTACTAATTGTAACTTAAAAAATTTATAAACATTTTATTAATCACTGAATACCACTTTTACATACTTGTTTTAGTAAATTGTTTAAATTTATATATCATTTATAATACATGTATAATAAGTTGTCTAAATACTACTCCCTCTTATCCAGACGAAAGGTAACATAGAGAAATATGAAGTCTTTAAGAAAAGGTAGAAAAATGAGGGGTAAAAAGGAAAAAAAATAGGTGGCCATGTAATTATGAGTTTAATAATGGGTTGATAGGTGAACCATATAATGTGATTTTGTGTAAATATGAAATGAGTATAAGGATAATTTAGTAATGTTGTGGGCCAATAAGGCATGTTACCTTTGGTATGGTTAGTAAGTGTTAGCTTTGGTCTGAATCGGAGGGAATATAAAATTAAAAAAACTAATCCTCAAAAACTAATATAAATGTAAAAACTCTAAAATCATTAAAAAATATATTTTATATGATAAATTAGATTCTAAAACAATTTTATAAATACGATTATACAAAGAAGGAAAAACAAGACTTAATCTTGAACTCCTTGAATAGGATTTAGTCCACGTTATGTTTGTTTAGTGGCTTTCATCGATTTTCATCTTTTGTAAGCTCTTTAGTCCACGTTATGTTTTTTTAGTGGCTTTCGTTGGTTTTCATCTTTTGTAAGATCTTTATCGTTTGGTTCCCTCTATAATGAATAAGACGGGTATTAATTTTATTGAAAAAAACTAGAATTTTTTTTGGCAACTTTTAAAAAATAGGGTTGAATTTCACTTCAGTGAAACTTAAGGGGCTTGATTGCTAAAGAAAGAAACTTATGGAGCTTAATTTCACAATTGATCAAAGTTATTGTAGCACCCCTAGAGCCTTTAGCAAGACCTTCCTAAGTGAATTGAGATGCTACCATTTTCGTTTCTTGAGATAGTAACATCAAAACAATAGTCTTGAATAAATTACGATAAAGAAAAGAGTTTAGTGAAATGCGAATACAAAAACCCAAAATCGATAACCCAAATTGACAGCGGAAAAACAAAAATGTCTAGCCTATCAAAACTGACAAAAACAAAGTAAATATCATCCCAAAGCCCAATAATTGTCATCTAGAAACATAGTCACGTACTTAGAAGGCTAACCTCACCAATTGATCAAAAATATCAAAATGATCACCGTAAAAAGAGTTTTGACACACAAGAAACACAGAGTCAATGTATAAGCCAAGTAAGGATAACCAATACACAAGATAAACCTCAAAAGTGACAATGTCCAAGATATCACAATCATGTCTCAATTGCAATCATCATCTCAATCAATAATCACCTATGTTGGGCCAATCATTTGTCGATACATCATGGGATCCGGGCGGTTTGGGGGGGATCATTACGGCTCCAAGGATTGTTGCCAAGATAATGGACTAGGAGGATCTTATATCACATGGCGAATATTCACGCCCTCAAACAAATCTTGATACAAATCACATGACACAATCATACGTGCTACAAATCACACGACAAACAATTGGTACTCAAATCGCAAGGTGAACGTGCTCAACCACATTGGCACTCTACTCACACGACGAACGTTCCCGGCCAAAACTCTCAGACTATACATGTGCACATCCCCCTTGTAGCGGTCCCCATAAGAGGAGGCTCTAGGCAGCCCTCCGCGTACGAAGGCGCTAGAGACCCGGTTATTTGTAGCGGTCCCTAAAATAAACAATAGTTCAATGCCACCAATATACCAATATAACCTACATAATCCAATAATCATAATCAATATCACGACATCAATGAACATCGTCACAAATCCAACATATCGTCAACAAATAACACAAGATCTTAAGGATTGAGTAGAGATTATCCCTTGATGAGGGGAAAATTGTCACTCCCAAATCAAGATAAATACTTATAAACCAAACAACCTAAGCTAGTAGCTAGGGAAGTAAGGTGACGGTCCACATGGACGGGAGATGCTAAAAGGTTACATAAACAAGTACAAAGTCTACACAATGTCACAAATAAATGACTTTGAAACTAAACTAAGAACATAAGGTAAATGTAAGTATATGAAATAAGACTAAACTAAGATAATCAAATGACAAGTAATAAAGAAAACCTAGGATTGATGGGTTCAAATGGGTAATTCGGGTTCTAGTTAGTCAGGTTCCATAGTGAATGGGTAGTCAAACTTGGGCGTGGTGGATTGAGGCTATCGATCTTACGATCCCTCCCATATACCGAACCAAGCTAACTCTTGCGTAAACAAGGTCAATATACGAACTATATGCAAGTAAAAACGTATTCCGAGGCTCTCGATCTTACGGAAATGTATAAACAAACATGAATCATGCAAGTTTGTCAAGCAAGCATTTCATCAAATGTGTGGTGTGCATAAGTTGGAAGAAAGAGAACAATCAACAAATCAACCCAACAAACATGGATTAACCCTCATTAATGCCCACCATAATGAAAGTAATAGACCCCTAATTAAAAACCTCTAATTAGTTACTAAATTACCATAATTTAGTTTAGTGAGGATGTAATTACATGCATGGTATAATTAATGAAATAGTCTTAAAGAAAGTACCTCATTTTACTTTATAATGGAGGAAATGATGATCAACAACTCCTTGTTAATGTAGGATGATGATGGATACTTCAAAGTCTTCAAGTGTTCAAATTAGAACACCTCGTTCCTTAATCCACCCAAGACTATCACCCAAAACTCCTTATTAATAATAAGTAGATATTAATAAGAACTAACCCTTTTACTACAAAATGATACTATTATTATTACTACACTAGTAATAAGGATGTATAATATATTGCATGTGATTTATTGTAAAAGGATGATGGTTGAAGATGATGAATATTGAAAGTTCGAAATGGATGAACAAACTTTATTCACTTGTTCACCTAACTAATTTTGGTAAAAATTTTCATCAATCATAATAATGACCTAAGAGCATGATATATATAGGCAAAATATGAGTGGAATTTGATGACATAATTGTTGGAGTAAGTGTCTTCCACAATAGTGCATTTATATAATAAATCTCATTTGGAATATACGTGGCATGATTAGTATATTTTGATACTCCACGTCAGTTGATTAACGTAAATCGGTAGCGCTTGGCTGACTAGAGTTTGACGTTATTGTCGTATGACGGCAGTAATCAACTGATCCCTTTAGGTCACACCTATAGGATGAGACCTAAATAGAATACTAATTATTTGTATACGATACAGTTTAATTAGGGCATTACATATATTTGATATGTACGTTTAGTTACGAGAGTTGTTTATTGGAAATTGAGTTAGGAACTCATTCCACTTAAGTTTATTAGTCAATTATACGATAACTGACTGAATAAATTTTACGTCTTATTTTAATACGATTAAATAAAATTTAATTTAATGATTAATCGTTAATTCATTAAATTAGTTGAGGTTATGCATATATTTTGAGGTAGAGGTAATTAGTTAATTATATTTACAAGGAGTTGTAAAATAAATTAACTGGGCATTGTGGGACCCATTATATATTATTATAATGGTAAAATATCACTTAAAAGTTAAGTACATATTGTTTATTAATTTGAGTCATATAATTGTTATATGATCAAATTAACACCTAATTATGCAAGATAATTAAGCATATGATTAATAAGTATTTGTGGGACAAATATCAAAAATCAAAATGGTCCATATAAGACACATGTGGACCGGTTTTAGCTAGTAGAAAAACAATCATGTTTATTCTCTACTAAATCCACACTCCACCTTATGTTATGACATGTATGACACATGTTCATGATCAATATACAATCCCATACACCACCATTATGCATGTGAATAAAATAAGAAGAAAATCACCCATTTTTGGGGCTTGAGTGTGCCGGCCATAGTGCCATATAATGGGCACTTGTTGTTCATTTTCAAACACTTGATTTTGATGCTTATTTTCTTCTTCTTTCTAAAACCTCCAACATCTCTCTAAAACTCACATGCAAACTAATATTCATACCATATTACTAGTGTAGTAATACAATAATATTAGTAGTATTTAGCTTACTTATTATCTAGTTAATAATAAGCTAAGATTATTTGGGTTTAATCTTGGGTGCAACAAGAAGGAGAACTTCTACTTTGCAGGTTGTTTTATGAAGGATTATCCATTAATTTCATGCTCAAGAACAGTAA
>JAIUZE010013182.1:0-17308 GCA_022085475.1 Heliosperma pusillum
ATATTTTGGGTTCGGGTGTGAGCTAGCGGGCGTTGTCCCTGGAAGTTTCACCTCTAGACGATTTTAGCTAGTTTGCTAAACACTTTGACATTTATAAACATTTTTAGAGACTCCGTCTCTTTGTTGTATTTCGTATTTTAGTTTGTAATATTTGACACTCCTCGTATACTTCTTCTTGCATGTATAAAAGTTTATAAAACTTCCTATTTCCGCTATATAATTCACATGCTTGTATGATTTTATACTTCCGCATTCGCGAGGGTTGCCACATAGAATCGATTAAAGAGTTAATCCACCGAATTATATTAATAAGGGATGAATAGGCTTATCGTGCCCAAGTTGATATGAATTTGTATTTCGGAATCATTTATAATAGTTGGGTAGAGGTCACTATTTAAATGTTAAAACTTGTTTAAAATATTTACAAGTATTTAAAATGATAAATGTTGACATTTTCTTTTATGTCAAAAATTTGTAGTTAATATTGTATATTCGCAATGGCAAATGCTAATTCATCCACCACCACCTATGCTCCAACTCTCACAAATGTCTCATGGCTTCGATCCTTCATGGATCGATGCAAATTAGAAAATAATGGCGCTAATTTTACCGATTGGGATATGCACATCACTTGGCCGCGGAGGGTGACGACAAGTTTCGTTACCTTACCAGGCCTCTCCCACCGAACCTTACGAAAGGTCATCCGCCGGCGCAAGGCGAGCCTATGATGCTTACCATAAAGAGTCTGCCACAATCAAAATTGTTTTGATCTTATCTATGGAGGCCGATCTTCAAAGGAGTTCCATAAAGATGAGCACGGCCTATGATATCTATGCCAAGCTTGTGACCATGTTTTCACAAGCTCCTAGGATCATACAATATCTGACGGCTTCCGCGTTTTTCCGACATGAACCTACAAGAGGGCCAAAAAGTTAGCCCTCATGTACTCAAATTGATTGAGCATGTAAAGACTCTTAAATTGCAAGGGGTGACCATTCCCGAACATGTCGTTATTGACCGAGTTTTACATTCCTTGGGGAAAATCAAAGCATATGTGCAGTTTAGGGTAAACTACAATATGAAAAACATGAAAACCTCTCTTCATGAATTATACAAGATGTTTGTGCAAGCTGAGAGAGACATGGGGCTAAATGTTAGCACCTCCAAGGATGTGCTCCATACTAATAATAATAACAAGGGGAAGTTCAAAAAGGTGGTAGTAAAGGGAAGAAGCCCTCCACCTACAAGGGCAAGGGAAAAGCTATTGAGAATAGCTCACCCAAACCAAAGAAAGGTGCCTCAACCGAGGACAAGTGCCTTTATTGTAATGGCATAGGGCATTGGAAGAGGAATTGCACTAAATATCTAGGAGATATCAAAACTGGAAAGATGTTTCAGTTGGTAATTTATACCTATCATTTATGTTATGATCTCAACTTTGGTATAAGATACAAGTTGTGATTCTTACCCTATTTAATTGTAATTAGGGCATCCTAGTAAGGATAAGGGCAAGGACAAGCAAGCCTAAAGAGGCTCTTCAAGGGAAGCTAAGGTAGCTACCCATGATTGAAGACCTATGGAAGCTTGGTCTCATTTTGAATTGTCTAAGGTTTGGGATGTATTTTGAGACATTGTTTTTAGAACTTTTATAATTTCCTTGTTTGACATGGAAATTTGTTCAAATCTTTTTATTGACATTGGTTGTAATTGGATTTAGTGACTTGGTTTTCAACCCACGTCACTCGATTTGTTGAAACGTTTAGTTCTAAAAACTTGTCATCATAGTCTACTGCATTAATAACATAAATTGTATCGACTCAAATTGATCATATTAGTATTATGATGATTGGATCATTATAACAGAAGACCAAGAATTCGATTCTTACTTTGAAAGATCAATTGCTAAGTCAAAATTGAGTTATTGAACTCAAAGTAGGAAGTCTACCAAACCAATTGGCCACACCACTTATAAAGATTGTAATTGACATGAATATGAGTACACCTCTTTAGCTTATAGAACTAGTCTATCTCGAAGCTAAGATTCAATGTCTTTACAATTAAATCTTTAGTAGATCACTTAAAGGTCAGGTTGTGATACTTCTATCTCCCTCACTAGTATGAGTACAAAATTGTTTGTGGCTCATAAGGCTATCTTTAAAGAAAATAGTTATATTTTTCTAAAGATAGAGTGGGAGAAAATAAGTCACAACGAAAAACTAGGTAGGAACTAGTGAGGAAATCAAAAGAAAATGTTCTTAGGTTAGACTCAAGACTAGTGAGGAGACCAAAAGAAAACGTTGTTAGGTAAATCCTTAGACTAGTGACAAGACCAAAAGAAAATGTTCTTGAAATAATAAGATTATGATCTATGAATGGGAAGTACCTAGAAATTTTAAAATTTGATTTTCTTACATGAGAGACTTATGAAACTAAATGGAATCTATGCAAAGAAAATGTTTTATTTGGAGTTGTCAAATTGTAGTTGCATGGATAGACATGTAGATGTCTTCAAAAGCCAAGTTAATTTGGAATAGGATGTGCACACGACACATGCCTATGGTATGTATCTACCTAGAGGTTATGATGATCTATTCTATTATGAGATATGAGAAGAGTTTCACTCGAATTGTCGAAAAGTCATGTATAGACATGAAATTCAGTGGGAGTTAAAGTCATGTATAGACATGATGTTAAGTTGGAGATAAAGTTATCATATAAAGACATGAAGTTCAGTGGGAGAAATTATTTTCAACGTGAATGACGTATCACTTGTTGTTGTTGGAGTAAGTGTCCTCCACAATAGTGCATTTATATAATAAATCTCATTTGGAATATACGTGGCATGATTAGTATATTTTGATACTCCACGTCAGTTGATTAACGTAAATCGGTAACGCTTGGCTGACTAGAGTTTGACGTTATTGTCGTATGACGGAGGTAATCAACTGATCCCTTTAGGTCACACCTATAGGATGAGACCCAAATAGAATATTAATTATTTGTATACGATACAGTTTAATTAGAGCATTACATATATTTGATATGTACGTTTAGTTACGAGAGGTATTTATTGGAAATTGAGTTGCGAACTCATTCCACTTAAGTTTATTAGTCAATTATACGATAACTGACTGAATAAATTTTACGTATTATTTTAATACGATTAAATAAGATTTAATTTAATGATTAATCGTTAATTCATTAAATTAGTTGAGGTTATGCATATATTTTGAGAAAGAGGTAATGAGTTAATTATATTTACAAAGAGTTGTAAAATAAATTAACTGGACATTGTGGGACCCATTATATATTGATATAATGGTTAAATATCACTTAAAAGTTGAGTGTATATTGATTATTAATTTGAGTTATAAAATTGTTATTTGATCAAATTAACACTTAATTATACAAGATAATTAAGCATATGATTATAAGTATTTGTAGGACAAATGTCAAAAATCAAAAATGGACCACATTTCACATGTGGAGGCCGGATATTTCAAGTGGAGAACAATAGTGTTCATTCTCTACTACTACCACACTCCATCACATGATAATGACTTGTTATGACACAATTATCATTACATTTACTACCAACACTCAAAGTCTTATGCATGTGAGTATAATAAGCAAAATAAGAGCCAAATATGGCTCATGGGGACCGGCCATAAGGCCTTTATATTGAACAATTGTTGTTCAATTTTATTTCACTTGAATTCATTATGCTTATTCTCACTTCTCTTTCTAAACTCAACATCTCTCAAAACCTACATGCAAACTAATATTATCTACAAATTACTAGTGTAGTAATATACTAATATTAGTAGTATTATGTCTTACTTATTATCTAGTTAATAATAAGCTTAGATTATTTGGGTTTAGTCTTGGGTGCAACTAGAAGGAGACCTTATACTTTGGAGGTTGTTTTATGGAGGATCATCCATTATTTTCATGCTCAAGAACAATAAGAAAAGAGTTTCTTATTGTGCCCATTTTGCCGAAATTTTCCAATGTAAGAAAATTTCATCTTATCTTTATATTTATGCTTCTATATTTGCATGCATGATAACTAGATTCTAAATCATTAAGTTAATGTAATTTAATGAAATAATTAGAGGAGTCTAATTAGAGGTCTAGGACTTTCATGTGGTATCAGAGCTCAATTGTTACATGCATGTCGATTTTAAGCATTAAAATCGAGTTATACGATAACTTGGGTAAAATTGAAAATTTGTGTTAAAATTTGGTTTGCACAAAATTTTTGATTTTCATGCATACCTACTGACCTCAAAATGGTTGTGGTCAAATTTGGTGGTTTTAGGGATTAATTTGCTATTTATTTTGATTTATGGCCTTTAAATCATGTTAATATGCATGTTTTATGTTAAAAGTTAACTAAAAATAGTTGCATGTTGATTCTGGCCATGAAATTTTGATATGATCTCACATGCATGTTTTACATACTGTATGTAAAATTTCGTGATATTTAATTAAGTTTTGCATGATGATTGATTTTTATAAGATAAAAGTCAATAAAGTGAGATTATTATGATCATAAAATTGAAACGTCCTTTTCTGGTCTTGAAAATTTTTGGTACATTTTATAATCTGATTTATATCATCTTCGTGAAATTTTATAATTTGTTTCACTATTTTACTATATTTAATGGTTTTTATTTGATAAAACCGTTGAATACTATGCTATTTGTTCATAAAATTTATTCAAAATTTTTGGGCAAATTTTTATATTTTTTAGAGTTCCTTGAAATGTTCCAGAATGTACAAAAATTTTTTTTTTCAAATTTGTTATGATTTTTATATTTTATTTTGGGTTTACTTCATAAATGTTATGATTAAACCTCTATATTTAGCAAATACGATCAATTCGATCTAATTAAATACAAACAAAGTTAGTGGGGACTAATTTTGAGTTCTAAATCAGTTTAGATAATTAGTTTGAGCTTAAATACGATTTAAGTGTTAATTATTGATTTTTAATGGGTAAAAATCGATAAAATCCATAAAACCGAGCTAGAATGAGCATGATAAGTGTTAAGGGCGATTTTGGCATGATTTTACAGCATTTTATTTATGTTGTTATTTTTGAATGAATGAATGTCATTTATTTAATTTTTAATGCAAGTTGTACCTAGTATGGCCTAGATTATTTTAATCGGTCTTACCCGTAATGTAAGGGAATACCGATTCGGTTGTAATTTTATTTGCGATCTCGTATCGCCGTTTGTAATAATTTAATTTCATTTTTAGATCAAATGTATAATAGGAATTTTATTTATCTTTTTGTAATTAATTATTATGAAGACGAAGATTCCCGAAGTCGGTGTTCCAAAAGACGGTGCCATGAAGAGGCAAGGGGCCAAGGAGTTGGTTTCCGATTTTGTAATCTACTAGTTAATTAGATTAGCTAGGTGGCCATACTAGGATTTATTATTTGCTTGCTTTATTTTTCCGCTCATGCCAAAATCGCCAACATGCATCTTTATTTATCGATTGTCAATTCAAAGTTATTCAAAATTCACCAACTTAGTTCGCTTTTAGGGAATTAATAACAAAATTGACAAGACCTCTCACATAACTTAAAAAATTGAGATTTAGCCTTACCAATTGAAGCACCTATGAACCCCATGTTCATTAGGGCTACCACGCTCGTGGGTCCCTTTTTACCTCGGTTAAGTAGGGTGATGCGATCACAAGCCAAAATTGGATTGGACTCAACGAGATAAGCGTTATCTTGGGACTAGGAGATGGATTTAGTTGAAATCCGTCAACCAAGAGTTCTAAGTGTAGAATTAGTCAAGTATTGACTTACCATTTCTAGATAAAGGTAGCATACGATGACTATTTTTTCTAAAGATGGGTCTTGGAATCACTTATAAAATTTCGTGAGGGGTCATTATATGAGTGACTTGTTTAAAATTGTTTTACAAGTAAATTATATATTAGCAATGAATGTTTATTTTCCGTTCATATTTATTCGCGCAATGACAAATATTTATCCTTCTACGAACTTGTTAATCCGTTCTATCATGGAAAGGAGTTTCCATTATTTTATACGGTAGCATTTTGATTGCAATCTCCGTTTAAACCACCGTAGCTAATGACAAAATGAATTTTTCTTTTGATCCTCATATTCACCATTGCAAATGTCTCTTATAAAGAGTATATAAATAAGTCACACTTAGTCAAAAACGTTTTGATTCTTAGTGACGTCTTCTTATAACAATGGTACATCAAATTTTTTGCTCCAAAGAAAATATTTGTATTTTGGTATGTCGTCATTATGCTCCTTATCGAGGCTTACCTCAAAAGAGGCCAAAACAGTTGGGACGACTAAGTTAATCGATTTATTTAAAATCGTGAATAACCAAATACCGTAGTCACTTCATGAAAGGTTTATCCTTTTGAAGGTAAAACCATGAATGAAATGAAGAATAGTCTTCACAATAATTCTAATATACTTGTCTAAGTAGATATTCATGAAAGTGAGTGGGAGCACTAAGAATGATGTTTATATTCTTAATTGTTAAGACGAGGTTCAAGAGTAGGTTGGCACGAGTTTGGCACAAGGCAAGGGAAAAAGGCAAGACTATTTTGAATAGTAAAGTCAAAACCCAAGCAAGGTGTCGAACCCAACTTTTGACGATTCTATTTTACAGTGTAGGACACAAGAAAAGAATCTGCCCCAAGTTTTCTAAAGAGTTAGAAATTGGGTGTACTATTTTCACCCATAATATCTATATGATCGACATTTATTTTGCTAAATGCAATTTTTGGGTATTAGATACCTATTATGGTTTTCATCAATGTATTCAATGCATATAATAATGATTCGTGCGACGACTAACCATAATTAAATGTCGACCTACAAGGGAAATATAACTATTGTAGTTTTATTTCTATAGAGACATATAAAAGTTATAATGTGATCAATCTAGTTTTGGATTTAGAGGTGTACTTTAATAAACGTTGTTATGTACATGACCTCTAAATAAAGAATATAGTATCCACTTTAGTGTACGACACAAGTGTTTCACTTTTGTGAATAGAACAAGCGTTGTATCTTTTTATGCCTATACTTGGTCAATGGTTATCCCATACCAATCAAAGGTAATTATATTCTTGACCTAAACTAGTAATTACTTGTCATATAGATTGTAAAAGGCTCAAAATTGGTGACCCTAATCTAATCTTAATTCTGGATTGTGTAGCACATTAAGAGGCTAGTATTGACAACTATCCCTAAACCATCTGATTTTGAATCTTATGGTGCGTGCGAATCTTGTATTCAAGGCAAGATGATTCGTGCCCTTTTTATTTAAAAGGAAATCGAACTAGTGAGTTATTGGCCCTATTACATAAGAATATGCGTGGACCAATAACAAACACAACCAGAGATGGTTATGACTATTTCACTTTTATTTACCAACGATTTAAGTAGATATTATATTTGATTCTACTTAATGAGGTGCTATGAGAAATCTTTGAAAAGTTCAAAGAGCTTCAATGTGAAGTAGTTAATCACCAAGAGTAGTTAATCTAAGTATTGACTTTGATTTTCACCAAACGTATTGTGAAATAGTTTCACGAGTTAACTTCTCTAACAGACATTATGAGATAAGGTGTTGTTGCATAGAGAAACAGAACCTTATACGATATGGTTTTGTCTTTGTCAAGTCAAACTGAGTCATTTGACTAACCTTGGGATCTTAATATTTTTTTCTGCTATTTCTTTTCCCACCATATCAAAGCACATTTAAAACAGTCGGATTTTATTTCATATACGATATGGATAGGTAGCGTACCTAATTTATAAGTTATCCGAATAAAACAAGTGCTCAATAATCCTACATTGACCACGAGAACAAAGCGTTTGTGACTCGTGATGCTGTCTTTCAATAAAAATACGATTATTTCTTGGTAAGACAGAGTGGGAGAAAATGTTTCAAGAGCCACAAAATGAGCATATGGTCCGGAAAAAGTTAAAGTTTCCTCATTGCTTGTTCAGTAGTTGTTTCTTCGGAACCTAAGAGGACAGGTGGAATTTTATCACTCCTTAATAGTGATGAATTCTAATCTGTGACTTATAAAAGACTGTTTCTAGTCCCAATTCTTGCTATGGCTTAGAGTCATGCGATTCGTAATAGACTCCATGCGTGATGGTCAGGTATATGACTTGGTAAATTGTACTTGAAGAAGTACGACCTCTTCAATGTAAATTGATTTTTAAGATCGAAATTTGAATGGATGAACATTAAAATGTTTCAAAAGATAAATTGGTAGGCAAAGAGTTTTGCACCAACCTTATTTCTTCGATCCATTCGAATATACTTAGCGATTACAGTATATCATAATAGTACGATGTCAACTGGATCTCAAGAACCACCTTCTTGAATACGATTCTAGAAGAGGTTGTATATTTTATATTCACCTGTGGGTTCGTAGATCCTAATTATCCTAAGTTAATTTGCAAACTTAAGAGTATGTCTTAAGTAAGCACTAAAGAGTTGGAATTAGTTTGTCAATCATGTTGTAAAATATTTCTCGATATCTAGAGAAATTATGTTTATACATGAAGTTTAGTGGGAGTAATGTGGTGTGCATCAGTCTTATATGTGGAGACATATTGATCATTTTAGATGATGAAATATTTTGGAGAAGTAGAATACATCTTTTAGATATCTGGATTTATGTAGATAAATCTAAAAGGATATTAGCGTTGAGTCAAAATTCTTATATTGATAAGATATTTGACTAGTTCAAGGAAGTTGAACACATGACAAATTGATTCCTTTTTGCTTCCGCTGCGGAATCAATTATAAACGCTATGATGTATACTCAATCCGACATTTCGCATGCTTTGAGTATGACGAATCATTTGCAATCAAATCCAAGTGAGAGTCTTTTGACAGGCATAAATAACATCCTTAAGTACTTGCGAAGGACTAAAGATATGTTCCATGTGTTTGGAGTTTACAGTGAGTTGTGTGTAAGGGGTTACACAGACTTCAGTTTCCAAACTGATCAAAGTGATCTGAAATCACGAACTGGCTGTGTTTTATAGAAGATTTATCTGTTGGAAGAGTTCCAAGCAGAAAAGACTATTGGAAAGGTTCCAAGTAGGATGACACTTTCAAATACAAATGTCATTTATCCGCTGGAATTGTTCCAGGCAGTTTATCATTGCGGATTTCACAACGGAAATAGAGTACATTGCATCATATGATGATGCATATGAAAGTAGCTTGGATTCGACAGTATTGGAGGGACTAGAAGTAGTTCCTATAGTTGTATATTCTATCCCATGATACTGGTAAAACAGTGGGAGCTACCTTTAGGCCAAGAGTCCTAAGTCTAGATTCAAACCTAGACACGTACTCAGAAAGTTTTATGTAATATGAGATTACGTAGACAAAGAGAAATAGCAATCAGAACGATGGGAAAGATGCAAGTATTGCTAATCCATTAGCCATGCCTTTTGCAGGCTGAACATGATAGTCATGTCATTTCAATGGGGATTGAAATATGTACCTGAATTGCTAGAGATTATGAGATGAAATTATTGATAGCGTATCAATTTTCCAAATATTTGATAATCGCATTCATTGTTAGAGTTTCATTAAAAACTCCTTTATTTAGTTTGACTAAATTTTAATACTTTGTTTATCCGATTGGTTGAAAGAAAGGTTGAACCCAATTCAAGTGAACAGGATGAACTTAGTGTTTTGTCCCTAGTCACTCATTTGAGGTGACGTCTCGAAGTGACTAGATTGTAAGTCGATCGATGGTTGGTTCAGCACCATGGGGTCATGGAGATGACTGGTCGTTTACATAGACAGACTGTGGAGACACTCTGTCGGGCAGTGACCATAATAGAGTCCCTTATCAAAATTGTTGAAGCATGGTCGTGGCGGGGATTTCTATTTTATTCCTATGAGTCGATTCTGTAGACTGGCGACCATTTACCTGAGTCGGTGTAGTTTCCGATTGACATTAGTTTTTGTCCTAGGTCACGCCGTGAAAGGAGGCCGATGGACATCTTCTGGGTCATGGTGATCTGCATCATACAGTGTAAGATGGTTCAACAGGAATTGTCCACCCACGTTGGGTATTAACATCTTCGGGCCACTCGAGGAGTAGTAACTGGAAATGCGTGGCCACGCTCGGAAGAGATCTCTGGTAGATTTTCCGGTCATACAGTTACTCTCCCAGATCGAGAAAACCACTCTATTTATAATTTTCAATCGCAAGTGCGACCTGTAAGACACCTTGCGATGAGTGGGAGGATGTGACGCAAAAGAGACAAGAGAATCGGTAGCACACAACTTGTCGAGACAAGTGGGAGAAATTGTAGGAGGAGGAGTCCTCCGCAATAGTGTTGCTACATGCACAACTTGTATCGGACAAGTGGGAGATTGTTGGAGTAAGTGTCCTCCACAATAGTGCATTTATATAATAAATCTCATTTGGAATATACGTGGCATGATTAGTATATTTTGATACTCCACGTCAGTTGATTAACGTAAATCGGTAACGCTTGGCTGACTAGAGTTTGACGTTATTGTCGTATGACGGCGGTAATCAACTGATCCCTTTAGGTCACACCTATAGGATGAGACCCAAATAGAATACTAATTATTTGTATACGATACAGTTTAATTAGAGCATTACATATATTTGATATGTACGTTTAGTTACGAGAGTTATTTATTGGAAATTGAGTTGCGAACTCATTCCACTTAAGTTTATTAGTCAATTATACGATAACTGACTGAATAAATTTTACGTCTTATTTTAATACGATTAAATAAGATTTAATTTAATGATTAATCGTTAATTCATTAAATTAGTTGAGGTTATGCATATATTTTGAGGTAGAGGTAATTAGTTAATTATATTTACAAAGAGTTGTAAAATAAATTAACTGGACATTGTGGGACCCATTATATATTGATATAATGGTTAAATATCACTTAAAAGTTGAGTGTATATTGATTATTAATTTGAGTTATAAAATTGTTATTTGATCAAATTAACACTTAATTATACAAGATAATTAAGCATATGATTATAAGTATTTGTAGGACAAATATCAAAAATCAAAATGGACCACATTTCACATGTGGAGGCCGGATCTTTCAAGTGGAGAACAATAGTGTTCATTCTCTACTACTACCACACTCCATCACATGATAATGACTTGTTATGACACAATTATCATTACATTTACTACCAACACTCAAAGTCTTTTGCATGTGAGTATAATAAGCAAAATTAGAGACAAATATGGCTCATGGGGACCGGCCATAAGGCCTTTATATTGAACAATTGTTGTTCAATTTTACTTCACTTGAATTCATTATACTTATTCTCACTTCTCTTTCTTAACTCAACATCTCTCAAAACCTACATGCAAACTAATATTATCTACATATTACTAGTGTAGTAATATACTAATATTAGTAGAATTATGTCTTACTTATTATCTAGTTAATAATAAGCTTAGATTATTTGGGTTTAGTCTTGGGTGCAACTAGAAGGAGACCTTCTACTTTGGAGGTTGTTTTATGGCGGATCATCCATTATTTTCATGCTCAAGAACAATAAGAAAAGAGTTTCTTATTGTGCCCATTTTGCCGAAATTTTCCAATGTAAGAAAATTTTATCTTATCTTTATATTTATGCTTTTATATTTGCATGCATGATAACTAGATCCTAAATCATTAAGTTAATGTAATTTAATGAACTAATTAGAGGAGTCTAATTAGAGGTCTAGGACTTTCAGTTGTGAGTAACGTATTCGTGGTACCTTTTTTGAAAGGAATGGTTGTATTTTAATGCTGGATGAAAGAGGGCAAAATGTATACTAAAATCAAAATTTATTGTGGAATAGAAGATTTTAGCTTGGTATTTAGAAAAGTGTCTTATATTTATAAGATCCTTTATCTATTTCAACAAGTTAAATAGGTTATTTATGTTGATGAAAGTGGGATCACTATGAAAGGGTCATAGTCATCCACTGAACCTAAGAGTTGTTCATCACATGAGACCAATCATGTATGCCATTACATGCACATACAAAAAATGAATTGTATGCTGGGAGCATGACAAGCCTAAAACAAATCAATCCAAATGAGAGTCATTGGATAGCCTACAAGAACATCCGTAAAACTCTCGAGGAGAACTAGGGATACATTCTTGTGTTTGGTGTTGGAGCCAGTGTCCTCCACAGTTAGTGCAATAACATAAATAAATCTCTGTAGGTTCACAGGGTATACTTTGTATTGTAATCAGTTGATTAACGTTTATCGATAACGGTTGGCTTGCTAGATAAGTTTGACGTTATCGTCATACAGATGGCGGTGATCAACTGGTCCATAAAAGTCACACCTAGAGGATGTGATTGAGAGATGTGATTATTTGAGAAAATAATCATATTGATGCCTTATTAAATGACTAAAAGGTTAGTCGGTGTTTTGACTAAAAGGTTAGTCAATGTGATGATGATATAATTATTTAATAACGATTAAATAATGTTAGCTAAGACGAATTAACTGTAATTCGTAATTAAATATAAAATGTTATATTTAGTTGTAGTATATAATGTGAGCTTAAACGAATTAAAATGTTAATTCGTAATTACACATAAACCGTTATATTTAATTAGCAGGATTATAAATATACCGATATTTATAATTGAAGTATATATTATACGATTGTCATAATAATTGTTATGTTAATATATCCACTGCAAAATGTTGTAATGGACCTTATTAATGTATGACAACATATTAGACAAATATAATATGTATAACATTATATTAAATGAAAGCGAATATAACCGAAAAAGAGTCCAGATTACTCTGAGGAATTTCGGTCAAAATGGTAACAAAATAAGAGAAAAATATCCCTTATTTTCTCCTATTTTGTGCCGTGTGAGAAGGAGTATATGGGAGGAGTTTTACTCATTCTAACTCTCTAATTTTATTATCATCAATTCACATCACAAGAAAAGGATACAGACTCTTTTTCTCTCTAATTTTCTAGCAAATACAAGGGCATTTCTCGATCAATCTTGGGTGAGACGATTAGGAGGATATCTGCTTTGATATCTGTTCTTAGGCCGAATTTACGAGGACTAAAGGTTATTCCTAATCCCTTTGTTTATTATGTAATTTCGTTTATGACCTGTTAATCATATAAATCATAATTTCATTATAATCCTGTAAGATTAAAGGGATGTATACGGATATATTCCCACAAGTGGTATCAAAGCCTTAGGGCTATGAAATTGTTTTATGTGATTTTCATAAATATTAAATTTTATGATTATTGAAAGAAAAAATAATTCGAAATTTTTTTAAAAAAATTAAAACTCACGGTTTTTTTTTTTTTTTGCCGTGATGATTTTTTTAGGGTTCCATTAAAGATTCATTCATATTATTGTTTTAATCTGTTAAAGATGATAATATATGAATTTGTTGATATTTTAATTTAATAAGGATTAAATTAGAATGTAAATGGAATTGTATTGGATGTTAATGAACATCAATTTTTGTGCTATATATTTTCGGTATAAATTGTTTTAGATGTTCATATTAAAAGGTTAATTTGAATCATCTATGTGTATCAATGTTTAATAACGATTAGGCATTGTTTTGTTTGCACCGATCTAGTTAATATAAGCATAATCGTCTTAAAACCGTTCCAATTTTAGTGCTGCTACTGTACAAAATAAAATTAAAAAAAAAAATTTCTTCTGTTTTTTTTATTGCTGTTAGCAGCAGGTATTTTTTTTTTTTTTTTTTTAATGTTTTTTTTTCGGTTTTTGCTTAAACCGTGAAAAAAAAAATATTTGGGACTGGTACTGTTCACGTAAACAGTGAACAGTAAGAAAAAAAAAATTTAGTTTTTTTTGGGCATTATAAAGATAATGTTTGTTTGTTATTGTGAAAAGGTTCACAATAATGATACCCGATTATTTTAAAAAGGTTTAAAATAAAAATGGATTATGAAGATTAAAATTGTTGTGGGCAATTAAGGAATTGTCACATAATTTTGATCGTATAAAATGGTGGTTTGGATAATTAATCAACATAATTAATGAATTATGTTTTGTATAATTAATTTATTTAGTTGATGCAATTTTATTTATGTTGAATGAATGAATGAATGAATTTATTTACGTATTTTTATAGTGGTTTAAAAATGTAATACCTAGTGTGGCCTTAGTTAATCATGTTTTCGTAATGATGGAAACATGGTTTGGATGTATTTATGAGATCTCGAATCTCCTTTTATTTCTTTTAATTATGTTTTTTTTGGAATTAGAATGTAAATAGGTTTATTTTGTAATTTTGAAAATGTAATTTTAAGAAGACTAGAGACGGAGATCGGATGCTCACTCCCGCTACATGGACCAAGATGAAACAAAGTCAAGCTTCTCGGGTCCATAAGGATGGATTCCAAACTTGTATTTACTGTTTTTTGGTAGATAGGCCACACTAGGACCGTTGTAATAGTTTACGTATTTTTCCATTCTTTTGCTTTTCATTCACATGTTAAATTATTGCATCATATTCCGCCTAAACCAAACCACCTAAATTGCATGAAAAATGATTCATATAGTTTGAATTTTCATCATAGACATACAGATGTCACTCGTTCATAGAGCCATCACCTTAGTCTAAATCATTCACGAAATGCTAGAAATTTGTTCACTTAATATGAATTAAATTTAAGATGATGGGATCTTCCTCTCAAATGAAAATTGAGATTAGTCTTTATAGGAAAAACTGCTATGAACCCCTTCTTCGTCGGAAGTCATAATATGACCCCTTCTACGTTGGGTAAGTAGTGAGTGTTGACCTATTTTATCTCAACATTATAGTACGAGTAATATCTCGTGATTATGATGGACTAAAAGATAGAATTTACAGAAATTTATCGGCCAGGAATTCTAAAAGTAGAATTAGCCAAGAGGTTGGCTTATCAATTTACAGAAATTGAGTCTTGGGATCATTTATATAATTCTTGAGGGAGGTCAATTGTATAAATGCACGAGTCATAGCATTAAACAGTTTTTCATTAGACTCAAAATTAAAACGATGAAACTTATCATATTCATTTTCTTTTTCCACAGTTTTCGAATTCGTTATATACAGATATAACTGCTAAATAACAATATGGCTGGCCATAATGATGACCCAATGCCAAGTGCTACACTCGCTCGCGAGTCCTGGCTAAAGATCTTTATGGACAACATGAATCAGTCCACGCGACTGAAGAATGATGGGTCCAACTTTGCGGACTGGGAGGCGGCATTACGGAATGCTGCCATTGCTGACGGTAAGCTCAAGTACTTGACTGAGCCACTACCGACTAACCCAGGCCCCAATGCAGGAGCCAATGCATCACTTGCTTATAGTGATTTCGTAATGGAGGCGGGTTCGTTAAAGAACGTACTCATCTTTTCAATGGAATCCAATTTGCAGAGGCGATTCATAGCCCAGGGTGCAAACAAGATTTTCACCACTCTCTCTAACGAGTTCTCGAAAGCTCCGAGAATCGTTAGCTATGAGTATACCTGTCGCTTCTTTTAGGCGAAACTCCAGAAGGGCCAAGCGGTTAGCCCACACATTCTTGCTATGATCGAGAATGTCGAGAAGCTGGAGGCTCTTGGTTGCAAAATCGATGAGAAGATCATTATTGATCGAGTGCTTCATTCACTTCATGATGGTTTTGCCCTTTTCAGGGGAAATTACTATATGAATGATATGAAGAAAAGTCTTCATCAGCTCCACTCACTTCTCGTACAGACCGAGAGTGATCTGAAATTGAGTGGGAGCTTGAAGCAGGACGTTCTCATGATTGGCAAAAAGGGTAAAGGTAAGGGCAAGGCTCAGGCTGACCTAGCTGTAGGGAAGCCGAAGTTCAAAAAGCCAGGAAAGGTCAAGAGTGGGCCTGGTGAGACTAGCGGTAGCTCACAAGGCAAGACAAAGAGCAAGGAAAACATGGAGTGCCACCATTGCCACAAGACTGGGCATTGGAGGCGGAACTGTCCCGTGTATGCTGAAGACGTAAAATCAGGCCGCGTCACTCCTGTTGGTACGTTATCTTTTATTCATATGATTGAGATTAACCATGCAAGTTTCGGAACTTGGGTACTAGATACTGGTTGTGGTTCTCATCTGTGTAATCATTTGCAGGGCCTAAGAAGCATCACAACCCTCGCAAAGGGTGATGTGGACCTGCGAGTGGGGAATGGAGCTAGAGTTGCTGCCGTTTCAGTGGGAACATATGTAATACAACTCCCTAGTGGTTTTGAGTTATTGCTGAATAATTGTTACTATGTACCCAGTTTGTCGAAAAACATTATTTCTGTTTCCGTACTTGATAAGGACGGTTTTTCGTTTTTTGTAAAGGATAATAGCTGTATTTTCTCTTTAAACGATTTGATTTATGGTAAAGTTGTTTCCATGAATGGAATATATGTTTTAGATCAAACCACAGATATAATGCATGTGAGTAATAAGAAAGCAAAGGTTGGTGACAAAGATCAAACCTATCTATGGCATTGCCGTATGGGACACATAAATGAAAAACGCGTGAAAAAGCTCATTGATAATGGGACTCTCTCCCCATTTGACTATGAATCTTTTGGCACGTGTGAATCATGTCTCATAGGCAAAATGACTCGAATTCCTTCAAAGGTGTTGGAATGCGCGCTGCTGACCTATTAGGACTCATACATACTGATGTGTGTGGACCTATGTCAATCAACGCTAGAGATGGCTATAGATATTTTATCACTTTCACGGACGATTTGAGTAGATATGGATATGTCTACTTAAGAAAGCATACAAGTTGAGTCTTTTGACAAGTTTCAAGAAATTCCCCAAATAAAGGTTAAAAACCAGCTGATAGAAAAGATAAGCACTAACGTACAGATCTGGTGGCGAATTATCCCTTTCGAAGGAGTTTGATCAACACCTTAAAAACTGTGTTGTAGTACTACAGTTAACTCCACCTGGAACACCACAATTGAATGGTGTGTCCAAACGGAGAAATCGAACATTGCTTGATATGGTTCGATCCATGATGAGTCACACGGTTGTGCCTGACTCATTATGGGGATATGCTCTTTTGTCAGCTGCTCTAATACTTAACCGAAGTCCGTCTAAAGCTGTAGACACGACTCCATATGAACTATGGAAGGGAACGGTCCCTAACTTGTCCTTTATTCGGGTTTGGGGCTGCGAGGCTTATGTCAAATGGAGACCTGACGATA
>JAIUZE010013187.1:0-33255 GCA_022085475.1 Heliosperma pusillum
TAGTCTTTAGTGACGCTTCCTAATGTTCCTTGTATCATGTTCTTTTATCCTTACTCTCTTGAGAGGTAGTTTTCTTTTAGCTATCGTAAGGGTTAGTGGAGGTGTTTTGAAGGAGTTTCGAATATGATACCTAACCGTCCTATGGAGCTAGTTTCGTGTTTAAAAAGATTATAGAAAATGGAGAATAAGTTTAGGAAGAAACTATCCTAGTGGTTTTAAAATATGAAAGCTTGAAGTTGCAATATCTTTTTGGAGGATCGAAATAAGCTTAATAATAGTTGTAGTTGTGGTTAGGAAGTTGAGTGATTTTTAATGTTACTTGGGAATTTGTTGTCGTTAAATGTTGGACCCTAACGGGAACAAATACTTTGTGGAATTAGGATTTGATGACACAACTTGAGGAATATCGACATAAGCGAAAAGGGATGTATTGAGAGTTTGGAAGAGATAAATAAATTGATTACGGTCACATTGCCCTATGTTTGGCAAAAGTTAAGTGAATCGAGATTGGTGTGACTAATCTCTTTGAGGTTTCGAGATTCAACTTTTGAGGATGAGAAGGTTCATTGTTAATAATTTAGGATAATGAATTTTAGGATAAATCGGATTAAAAGATTTCATAGTAAGTCCTTTACTTTGTGGTGGTTAGCGGTCTTGTTTCCCTAATTATAAATATTTGGATGGTGGTTTCCAAGAAGAGTTTTGATGGACCTTAGAAGATTCTAATGGAATTTGAATAATTGGGAGTTGTTACTCGATGTGTCATGCTTATGAAATCTTTTGGTAGGAATCGGATGATTGAAAATGTTGAGGATATAGTGCACTCTCTTGAGGACTAGATTCTGTTGCAGTTAGTAGTGACGAGTTACGATCGACATTTGAATTTTCATAGATGAAAGATAGTATTGTGGTTCATTCTTCTTTCTTCCTTTCCTCGTTCTATTCGATTTATTTGTCGAATATTCCGTTCCTTCTATCGAATATCATCTTCTTATAGATAGATTACTAGAAGCTTTGGTTAGAAATTTTAGGCATAGATAGTAGAGTTATTACCTATACTATAAAATTTTTGAACTAAAAGCTTTTGGAAATATTTTTATGATTTCAAGTATTTTACCGTCAAGGATTGTTGAGACTTGTTATTGGAGACGTTCGATAACTGGTTTTCTCATTTATTGATGCGAAAATGTATCTTTTAAAGTCTTTGACTTGGGACGTCGATGTTCTTAACGGCCGACGAGAACTTTCCGTTCCATTGATAAGACCCTATATTTTTAATACAAATATATTTTTAACAGTTTTGAAATAGACCTATATATATGTTACTTTCCTTCTTCTAAGTTTCGAGGACGAAACTTTTTAAAAGGAGGGGTGATTGTAACAACCCGAAAAGTACCCTATTTTTCTAGTGAAAATATTTTACGAATACTTTTCAACCTGTTTAAGTTTTAAAGTGGAATTTATTGCTTCCAGTTGAATTTTGAAATTCCGAGTTCGTATTTGGAATTTTTGAGAGATTCCATGAGAATCCCGTTTTTAAGTCAACTTTGACTTTCGTTGACTTTTTCCGACTCGCCTTTTAATTTTGAAGACCGAAATTTTATTTAAAAAAATAATATTTTTAATTTATTTTTATTAAGATTTATTTAGATTTATGATAATTTAATATAATTATTTTGAATTTATTCGGAATTAAAGAGAAGGTTTTACGGTTTAATCCCGAACGTCATTTAACTATTCCCGAGTCGACTTAAATCCCGAAACAAAACCCGAAACTCGACTTTGGCATGAGTCACATGCCCATGTCACCTTTTCCACTCACTTTAGATATTTTAAATTTATATGATTAAACTAATAATAATATCTAAGATATTTATAACTTTATCGATCCGTCAACGAAAATTACGCAAATCGTTTACAAAACAGACCCGACAATCACCATTTCACACGGCACTCTTACCCTCTAATAGGACTAGATATTTGTCTTTCTTTTGATTACAATAACATAATATCTTGATATTTAATTTAATTAACTTACTATATAATTATATCTAATCAATTACCGTAATATAATTATTAAACCCGAGTCAATTCCGTAACAACAATTTCAAAACCCGACTCCATAATCCTTCTATATGTACACGGCCCTCACCACACTTACTCACTAACAACTTTTCATTTTACAATAAATCAAATTAAGATCAAATTAACACTTTCTTTAATCGTTCTTCATCGTTCTTCGTCGTTCTTCATCGTTCTTCGTCGTTCTTGAGCAAAAATCGTCATAAAACCTTCATGTCTTATTCAAATCCGTCCTAACTTATATTTCTAGAATCTCCTCTTCGCTCTCCATCTTCAAGTACGGTTTATTTTCAATTCCGACAAAATCGTTTTCAACACTTTAATTATGGAAAATCAAGTTTTAATTCTAACAATATTATTCTTGTCATTTCTTATAAGGGGAAGATTTTGAAGACGAGTTTGGTGACTCGGATATTTTGGGTGAAGATTAGTAGACGGGTTTTTCTTTACTTCTTATTTTGGTGCTACTTGATTCTGCTAGCTAGGTAACGATTCCGAGTTACTCGACGAATATATGTTACATAGCTTTTGTTTCTTTTATTTTTGGTTCATCTTTTGTTTTTGGTCATGTTATTATGATTTATGGTTTTTAGTAGTAACATGATAAGTAGTAATGATTTTCATGTTGTAGGGTATTTTTAATCTGTTAGTGTTCTTGATGAATTTGGATGATGGTTCATAATAATGATTTTTGTATGATGGTTGTTAAAATGGTTGTTTGATAATTAAAATATGTTGGAATTAATTTGGGTGTGATTGTTGGTTGAACCGTGTAGGGGTTGTTTAGGGGGGGCTGTGAACCGGACCAAACCAGCCGGTCCAGGCCGGTTCAGACCCGGTCTGGGTTGGGCCATGGTGGGTCCGGGTTTTGGTCTTTGAGTTGTGTCGATGTTTGATGGTTTTGTTGGTGTTTTGACGGATTTTAAATATGTTAAGCATGCGGGAAATATTAAGAAACGGTTTTTAGTAAAGTTGATAAAAAGCCAAAACAGCCCAAAAACAGGCCGTGGGGCCCAGTCCAGGCCCGTGTCAAGTTGGCCCAAAATCAGCCCGTGGGTCCAACTTTGGGACTTGTGACGGTTTTTGAGTTTAGTGTTAATTTATCGTGTTTTGTAATTTTAGCAAGTGGGAAATGTTAATAAGTAAAATATTTAATTAAAAAGGTTTTTCATATAATTATTATTTCTCACATGTTAGAAATTATGATACGGGATTATAGTTTAAATTTCCATCCTTTAAGTCAAACGGGTTTTCGTAATATTTAAGAATTCACATGTTAGAAGTTTTAATAAAATAACATGTAATGAATATGTTGACTTTTATGTCTAAGTCTATGTGGTAAAGACTCTGTTTCTAGCCGGTTTGACCAAACGGGTTTGGTCAAACTAAGATCTAGTCAGCCCGTTTTGACTGATGACCCGTCGCGGGACTCGGGTCGGGGATTTGTCTTCAGGTAAGGTTTTATCTTAATGAATGAATGAATAAGCCTTAGTAGATATGAGGCGATATGATATTTGAATATGATTGGTATGCAATTAGTCACATGATAAGAAGTTTTTCCCGTAACTGTTTGATTATATGGTTGGTGTCGTGTTGACTAAGTACCCATAGAGAATTATGAGTATATGGCGTCTTGACCATTCTAATTCTAAATGAGTATCTGGGACCATGACATTGATAGGCCGTACTATCTTTAACGAGCATATGGAGTTTGCCGCTTGATAGCTTTTGTGTTCCCGGCTTGATGGATCTTCAAGTCGGGGCATGGATGCCATGGTTTCCACTTTGGGAAATGGAGCCAGCTTTAGTACTAGCCAACCCTTTGATGGATCTTCTTAGGGGTACTCATGTGATTGTATCATGGGTCTTGGATGCGATGGATCTTCGCATTTCTCTAGGTCTGCGCAGTCTAGGGTTAGGGTTGAGTCGTATCTTGGACATGTTATTAGGGTAACCTCTGAGCTAAGATATGTGCTTTGGATCTGGGCCATGTTATTAGTGTAACCGCTGAGCCCAGATGTGTGCTTGGTATTTGGGCCATGTCATTAGTGTGACCGCTGAGCCTAAATATTTAAGTATATCCTACCTCGTGGGTATAGACTTGAGTTACAGAAGTCTTCTATTGACGTCAATAAGAACTTGTGCCTGTTTGTAGAAGTATTGGTCTTTCATGTTTGTATGATTCTATGAATCTTAGAAGGTGAGATGCAAGCCGGCTAAGGTTGATAGAGTTTGGATTACCGGTTGTTAACTGATTCACATGATTACGTGTTGATGAGGGTTTGAGTGTATCACGGCCATGTTTCTGAGAGGAACCTCTGAGCTAGCATACCAGCTTCCCTACCTCGAGTTATAGTTTATTATCGGTTTCACATGATAGCTTTCACATGCTAGGTTATTTGTTAGTTACTGTTTCATAACATGAAAAACATATCATATATGTTAAAGTTTTGTATTGTTCATATACATTGCTTTTATGTTATTCATGTTTTATTAAACTTGACATTTCGTGGCTGGGAGGACTCGGAGTTAATCCCCACTGACTGTGGCTTCCGTGTTTATATTTAATGCGGTCGAACAGGTGGTGATGCATATTTGGGGTACATTGACGAGCTAGCGAGCGAAGTATTTACCTTGGACCTATACTCGGTTCTTTAGGATTGTATATTATTATACACTCTTTTTATTTCCGTATTTATACGGGAGATATGTCTCCCGTCTTGTATATTTCTTTTGTATAATACTATTTCGTTTTGAAATGACCTTTTTATTTTATGACACCTTCGTATTGTATTCTCCTATTTCTTTTATGTATTTAAATTATTTTTTTTCCTTTCCGCAAATTTGAGGGTGTCACAAAGTGTGGAAGTGTGTCTCATGCCTACCTAAGGGTACCGATTTTTCTCTTAGGACGGAGAATAATAAAAAATGACATATGGATGGAAAAGGCATAGTATATAAGGCAATGAAAAAAACAATTTGTCCTAAATGGATGAGCAAAGATGTTAGAAAGAGTATAAAGAAGATAAGACAGACAAGTGAATTCAAGAAAAAATGTGCACAAGCATCTAAGAATAAAAAGGGATCTAACAAAGGTATTGCTCATTTCCAAGGCTCAGTTTCGACTCGACAGTTAGGACGGTCACGTAAGTACCTATTTTATTGGATACACTTATTTTTATGGTTTAAAAATTTATACTTATATACTTTTCTAATATGTTATACAAAGTACGATATCACACAATGAGATTCTTACACGAACTGATTGGTTCCTCAAAACTCATATGAAAGAAAATGGAGATTGGTGAATGATAAAGCAAAAAATGTTTGGGTAAGTTATCTATTTTCATTCACAATTTTATGTTCACTTATCTATGTTTCTGGTATAGATACATTTTTGGTTCTCTCTCTAAGATGGTTTTTTTTTATTCACATTAGTGTCAAAATCTTTGTATTTAGTACAACTTTGGCTTTATTGCAGGAGGAGTATGAGAAAAATGCTAGAAAACGGTTTAAAAAGGAAGATAACAATGCATATTTAGTAATTGCGGGCTGCGTCAATAAAGATGGCACTGTATTTGGCATGGGTAACTTGTCTCAATTCTATTACCCACTTCCTATCTTACAAAAAACGTGTAAGGAATTGCCTCCTTCGAGTATTGTCGTACAACTAGAAGAACAACTTGAAACTACAAAACAAGAACATAAGATTACGGAAAAAGAGCTCAAGAATACACGAGAAGAATTGATGAAGTATAAGGAGACTAGTGAAAAAGAAAATAAAGAAGTTTAAATGACACTTTTAGATATGAAGAGGGATATGTCGCGTATGTCAGAGGCACTACAAGACAATGAATTCTCTATCAAGACTCCAAAATTTTTATCTCATGGGCAATAGTGGCTTGGCTTCTTATTTAGTTATTTATATTTTGAATCAGGTTTGAGAAGTATTTTGTCATATTCAACCGTCTGTTTGGTTTAGGATTTGCGAATCATGGGTTTTTTTGGAAGTTTGAACGACGTGTTTTTTTATTTCTAGTTGGTAATATAAATTGTTTTGGATTTTGACATGGTAATAAAATTGGTTCTCATCATTATTTAGTTGTAACTAGTGACATGTGAGCATTGGTAACTTAGCTACTTAAAAACCAATAGTCTCTAAATAAACTACCATGTTTAGCTACTAATTGTACCATCTCGAAAGCTGCTGAAAATGCATATTCGTCTCAAAATGTGTGTCTATTTTTCTACTAATTAAAGTTGACGCCAAAATAGATACAAAGAGTTCCGTCTCTGAAATAGCTACAACAAGTTTTGGGTAGCTGACTTAGCTACTAATTAATTTGTCGCTAAAATAGCTACAAATAATTTTGTGTCTATAATAGCTACAATACATATGTGGTAGCTGATTTAGCTACCTATAAGTAGTCACAAAACTGGTCACAAAACTAGCTACAATATGTCATTTGTAGCTGATTTAGCCATACATGTGTTATTCTCAAAAGAGCTCTCAAAAATAGCGATTGTAAAGATTGTCGCTATATCAGTCGCTAAATGTAGTCGCTAATGGGGTAGCAAATTTAACGACAAGGGTTTTAGCGACTACTATAAGATAGTAGCACATGTCGTCGCAAATGTCGTCGCAAATGTCATTAGCGACTGAATTTTATGTGATTAGCTACTGATTATGCACTAGCTAATCGGACTTAGCCTTGTAGTGGGTGTTCGGAGTGGTTGTTTCTATGGAGCAGTTGTGGAAAATGGCTCCATATTCTATGTGGGCCGCTTTTCATGGTTCCACCATGTAAGAGACAATGCACGTGGTTATAACCTAGGTCAGGGGATGACCTGTTGCGGTAGGGCCCATGGTGTCTACGACGTGCCTACGACACGTCGATGTGCTATTTGATGACACTGCGATTGGTAGACGGTGTACTTCACGATGGCGCCATGGTCCGCTACTTGATGGCACCAGATATATGTGATGGTGATATTGTGATTACTTTGATATTGATTATGTACATGTAAACTGATTGTGGTGTTATTTTATCAACCGTAACCCATACGGTATTTCTGACGCATGGCGAGTAGGTTGTGAGCAGGTATGATGACGAGGATACGTGATGATGAGTTGCTTGCTCGGGATTTGGGGTGATCATTGAGAGCTAATTGTGTCGGTTGGACACTTAGCTTTCGCCACTAGTTGACTTGTGTTTGAGTTTTTGAACATTGTGTTACATTTACTTTTGGACCTTTTACTTTGTATTTGAGAACTTGTAACCTTTCTTTTTTACTTTTGCTTATGTTATAATAACCTGTTGAGATTCAATTTGGTACATCCGACCCTCGGGAAACCGAGGTGTAGCACCTCACATTGCTCGGAAGGTCTTGTCTAATAGTTCCGGGTATAGCGGGGTGCTACAAAGTGGAATCAGAGCGACGATGTTGAACCTAATGAACTTAGGGTGTCTAAATGAAAATAAAACCCGGGATAAGTTGATTTGAGCCAATTTGCTAAAATTGGGGAGTTTTTCCTAATGGCACTACGACCCTCTCATTCTCTAACCGGTCACTTAACATGGGTTTAAATAGGATGAGAAGAGATGTGATGTATTTTTTATGCTTATGTGATTAATATGTTGAATGTGATGTGATAGTACTTGTTTTGGATGATAGTGAACATGAAATGATGAGGATGGAGTAGATACGAGGCATGTTGATATGCTTGGGAAAGTAATATATGTTGGATTTAATGTGGAAATTGGATTTCAATGATGTTTGAAATGTTTTCGTATTTATTTATGTCGATTTTGAAACTTCAGGAGGTGAGGAAGCACTCGGCCGAGTAGTGTTGGAGTAAGTGTCCTCCACAATAGTGCATTTATATAATAAATCTCATTTGGAATATACGTGGCATGATCAGTATATTTTGATACTCCACGTCAGTTGCTTAACGTAAATCGGTAACGCTCAACTAACTAGAGTTTGACGTTATTGTCGTATGACGGCGGTGATCAACTAATCCCTTTAGGTCACACCTATAGAATGAAACCCAAATAGTATAACTAATTATTTGTATATGATACAGTTAATTAGCGCATTACATATATTTGATATGTACGTTTAGTTACGAGAGTTATTTATTGGAAATTGAGTTAGGAACTCATTCCACTTAAGTTTATTAGTCAATTATACGATAACTGACTGAATAAATTTTACGTCTTACTTTAATACGATTAAATAAGATTTAATTTAGTGATTAATCGTTAATTCATTAAATTAGTTGAGGTTATATATATATTTTGAGGTAGAGGTAATTAGTTAATTATATTTACAAAGAGTTGTAAAATAAATTAACAGGGCATTGTGGGACCCATTATATATTGATATAATGGTAAAATATCACTTAAAAGTTAAGTACATATTGTTTATTAATTTGTGTCATATAATTGTTATATGATCAAATTAACACTTAATTATACAAGGTAATTAAGCATATGATAAATAAGTATTTGTGGGACAAATATCAAAAATCAAAATAGTCCATAATGGACATATGATGGCCGGTCATGACATTTGAAGAAGAGAATGATCATTGTTCTTTTCTTACACAATACTCCATTTTGATTGTGACATGACTTTCATGCTTTAATCATCAATACATTACCTACACTCTACCATCTTACACAAAGAATAAAATGAGCAAAATGGAGCCCTCTTGGAGCTCATGAGTGCCGGCCATATAGGCCGATATATTGAACAAAAGTTGTTCAATTTTGTACTACTTCAATTCATTATGCTTATTTTCCTTCTTCTCTCTAAAACCTCCTGCATCTCTCTAAACTCACATGCAAACTAATATTCATGTCATATTACTAGTGTAGTAATACAATAATATTAGTAGTATTATATCTTACTTATTACCTAATTAATAATAAGTAAAGATTTTTTGGGTTGATTCTTGGGTACAAGAAGAAGGAGACCTTCTACTTTGGAGGTTGTTTTATGGAGGATCATCCACTAATTTCATGCTCAAGAACAATAAGAAGGAGTTCTTATTGTGCCCTTATTTAACCGAAAAATCCCAATGTAAGGATGTTTTCGTCTTATCTTTTCTTTTATGCTTTTATATTTGCATGCATGATAACTAGATCCTAAGTCATTAAGTTAATGTAATTTAATGAACTAATTAGAGAAGTCTAATTAGAGGTCTAGGACTTTCATGTGGTATCAGAGCTCAATTGTTACATGCATGTTGATTTTAAGTATTAAAATCGAGTTATACGATAACTTGAGTAGAATTGAAAATTTGTGTTAAAAATGGTATGCTAAATTTTTTTTGATTTGCATGCATACCAACTGACCTCAAATTGGTTGTGGTAAAATTTGGTGATTTTAGGGATTGATTTGCTATTTATTTTGATTTATGGCCTTTAAATCATGTTAATATGCATTTTTATGTTAAAAGTTAACTAAAAATAGTTGCATGTTTATTCTAGTTATGAATTTTGCATATGATCTCACATGAATGTTGTACATAGTGAATGTAAAATTTCGTGATTTTTAATTAAGTTTTGCATGATTATTGATTTTTATTAAATAAAAGTCAATAAAGTGAGATTATTATGTTCATAAAATTAAAACGTCCTTTTCTGGTCTTGAAAATTTTTGGTACATTTGATAATGAGATTTATATCATCTTAGTGAAATTTTATAATTTGTTTCACTGTTTTCCTATATTTAATGGTTTTTATTTGATAAAATCATTGAATACAAAGTTATTTGTTCATAAAATCAATTCAAACTTTTTTGGCAAATTTTTTCTGGTTTTTAGAGTTCCTGGAAATATTCCAGAATGTAAAAAAATTTTGGTTTCAAATTTTTATGATGTTTAAATTTTATTTTGGGTTTAGTTCATAAATGTTATGATTAAACCTCTATATTTAGTAAATACGATCAATTCAAACTAATTAAATATAAACAAAATTAATGGGGACTAATTTTGAGTTCTTAATCAGTTTAGACAATTAGTTTGAGCTTAAATACGATTTAAGTGTTGATTATTGATTTTTAATGGTTAAAAATAGATAAAATCCATAAAACCGAGCTAGAATGAGCATGATAAGTGTTGAGGGCGATTTTGGCATATTTTTACAGCATTTTATTTATGTTGTTATGGTTGAATGAATGAATGTCGTTTATTTAATTTTTAATGCAAGTTGTACCTAGTATGGCCTAGATTATTTTAATTGGTATTACCCGTAATGTAAGGGAATACCGATTCGGTTGTAATTTTATTGGCGATCTCGTATCGCCGTTTGTAATAATTTAATTTAATTTTAGATCAAATGTATAATAGGAATTTTTATTTGTATCCTTTTGTAATTAATTATTATAAAGACGGAGATTCCCGAAGTCGGTGTTCCAAAGGACGATGCCTTTCTGAAGCGTGTTCATGAAGAGGCAAGGGGCCAAGGAGTTGGTTTCCGATTTTCTAATTGTCTAGTTAATTAGATTAGCTAGGTGGCCATACTAGTATTTATTATTTGCTTGCTTTATGTTTTTTCCGCTCATGCCAAAATCGCATACTTGCATTTTATTTCTCGATTGTCAATTTATTGTTATTAAAAATTCACCGATTTAGTTTACTTATAGGGAATTAATAACTAAATTGACAAGACCTCTCACATGACTTAAAAGAAATTGAGATTTAGCCTTACCAATTGAAGCACCTATGAACCCCGTGTTCATTAGGGCAACCACAACGTGGACCCTTTTTACCTCGGGTAAGTAGGGTGATGCGATCACACGCCTAAATTGGGTTGGACTCAACGGGATAAGCGTTATCCCGGGACTAGGAGATGAATTTGGTAGAAATTCGTCGACCGAGAGTTCTAGGGGTAGAATTAGTCAAAATGTTGACTTACCGTGTATTACATAAAAGTGGCATAACATGTTCATTTTTATCTAAAATGCGGGTCTCAGAATCACTTATATAATTTCGCGAGGGGTCATTATATGAGTGACTTGTTAAAAATTGTTTTACAAATGATTTATATATAAGCAATGAATGTTTATTTTCCGTTGATATTTAAATTATTCGCGCAAATGACAAATATTTTATCCTTCTACAAACTTGTAAATCCGTTCAATCGTGGAAATAAGTTTCCATTAATTGTACGGTAACATTTTGATTGCGATTTAAATCTCCGTTTAAACCACCATAGCTATAGACAAAATGACTTTTATCTTTCGATCCTCATATTCACCATTGCAAATGTCTCTTATGAAGAGTATATGAATAAGTCACACTTAGTCAAAAAACGTTTTGATTTTTAGTGATGTCTTCTTATAACAATGGTACATCAATCGTTTTGCTCCAACGAAAATATTTGTATTTTGGTATGTCGTCATAATGCTCCTTATCGAGGCTTACCTCAAAAGAGGCCAAATTAGTTGGAACGACTAGGTTATTCGGTTTATTTAAATCGTGAATAGCCAAATACCGTAGTCACTTCATGAAAGGTTTATCCTTTTTTGAAGGTAAAACCATGAATGAAATGAAGAATAGTCTTCATAATAATTCTAATCTACTTGTCTAAGTAGAGATTCATGAAAGTGAGTGGGAGCTCTAAGAGGGATCCTTTTTTCTTTAGGGCATCATGATTCTCACCCAAGCAAGGTGTCGAACCCAACTTTTGATGATTCTATTTTACAGTGTAAGACACTAGAAAAGAATCTGCCCCAAGTTTTCTAAGGAAATTAGGTGTACTACACCTAATAGTACTTTGACCCATAATATCTATATGATCGACATTTATTTTGCTAAAATGCAATTTTTAGGTATTAGATACCTATTATGGTTCTCATCAATGTTTTCAATGTATATAATAATGATTCGTGTGACGACTAGTCATGATTAAATGTCGACCTACAAGGGAAATATAACTATTGTAGTTTTATTTCTATAGAGACATATAAAAGTTATAACGTGCTCAATCTAGTTTTGGATTTAGAGGTATACTTTAATAAAAGTTATTATGTACACGATCTCTAAATAAGAATATAGAATCAACCTTAGTGTACGACACAAGTGTTTCACTTCTGTGAATAAAACAAGCGTTGTATCTTTTTATGCCTGTACTTGGTCAATAGTTATGCCATACCAATTAAAGGTAATTATATTCTTGACCTAAACTAGAAATTATTTGTCATATAGATTATGAAAGGCTCAAAATTGGTGATCCTACTCTAATCTTAATTCTGAATTGTGTAGCACATTAAGAGGCTAGTATTGACTACTATCCCTAAATCATTTGATTTTGAATCTTATGGTGTGTGCGAATCTTGTATTCAAGGCAAGATGATTCGTGCCCTTTTTATTGAAAAGGAAATCAAACTAGTGAGTTATTGGCCCTATCACATAATGATATGTGTGGTCCAATAATAATCACAACTAGAGATGGTTATGACTATTTCACTTTATTTACCGACGATTTAAGTAGATATTATATTTGATTCTACTTAATGAGGTGCTATGAGAAATCTTTGAAAAGTTCAAAGAGCTTCAATGTGAAGTAGTTAACCACCAACAGTATTAGATGAAGGACTTATGACCAAATAGTAATAGAAATATCTAAGTATTGACTTTGATTTTCACCAAAAGTATTGTGAAATGGTTTCACGAGTTAACTTCTCTAACACACATTATGAGATAAGGTGTTGTTGAATAGAGAAACAGAACCTTATACGATATGGTTTTGTCTTTGTCAAGTCACACTGAGCCACTTGACTAACCTTGGGCTTTTATTATTTTGTCTGCTATTTCTTTTCCCACCATATTAAACCACATTTAAAACAGTCTGATTTTATTCTATATACGATATGGATGGGTAGCGTACCTAATTTTTAAGTTATCCGAATGAAACAAGTGCTCAATAATCTTACATTGACCACGAGAACAAAGCGTTTGTGACTCGTGATGCTGTCTTTCAATAAAAATACGATTATTTCTTGATAAGTTAGAGTGGGAGAAAATGTTTCAAGAGCCACAGACGGAGCATATGGTCCGGAAAAGGTTTCCTCATTGCTTGTTCAGTAGTTATTTCTACGGAACCTTGGAGGTCAGGTAGAATTTTTCACTCTTTGATAGTGATGAGTTCGTATTACTTTTGGAAAGTAACACAGTCTGTGAATTATAAAAGACTGTTTCTAGTCCTAACTTCATGCTATGGCTTAGAGTCATGCGATTCGAAATGGACTTCATGCACGATGGTCATGTATGTGACCTAGTAAAGTTTACTTGAAGAAGTACGACCTCTTTAGTATAAATTAACTTTAGGATCAAAATCTGCATGGATGAACATTAAAATGTGTCAAAGATAAATTGGTAGGCAAAGAGTTTACACCAATTGCAATGCTTTGATCCATTCGATAACACTTAGCGATTATGGCATATCATAATAGTATGATGTCAATTGGATATCAAGAACCACCTTCTTGAATACAATTCTAGAAGAGGTAGTATATTCAGCCGTGGGTTCTTAGATCCTAATTATCCTAAGTTAATTTGCAAATTTAAGAGTACAGAAGAGTTTCCCTAATCATTAGTAGAGGCCGTTATCGAGGAGGGCGGGATTAGTTGTTCAATTAAAGAACTTCGTAATACTTACCCTCACCCCTTACTTCAGATCTCTGTGAACATCTGTGTTCATTGGCATCCACGAGAGTCATTCTAGACATAGAATGCTAAGGGTAACGAGTTCTTGGTGTTTATGTCACTGCTTAATGTCTTGACATGACATAGAGTATTCGAACGGTTCCAACTTCCCGCAAAAGTTGGTGGCGACTCCACAAATGCGTATTACTACGCTTCTCCCTCGTTTCTCCATCTGTGGTTCCCCGCGCACCACAGTTTGGAAATTATCGCGAATCATTGTATCACACTAGTAGGAATCTAATGATTAAAATTTAGTAAGGTGTAACTGAGGTGAGTTACACTCTCTTTTGGACTAGTTTATTAATGGGGTTGATGATGTCGATCTGAGGAAGTTCTTTATATCGGTGTGGCTATAAAAAAGGTTTGTAGATTGCCCGAGAAGTCGATCGTGATGTCTTTGGTATTTGGAGTTGAGTGTTTAGTATTTTATTACCCGTTTCTAAGCTTTCTTCCTCTTTGAGCGAAAACTTTGCCGTTCATTCCTCTCTTGTGAGAGACAGCCACACCAAGGTACTTAAAAGGTAACTTGCCTCTCTTTAATCCAGTGAAGTTTAGGATAAACTCTGCAATATCCGGTTTAATTCCATTCAAGATCACATCAGACTTATCAAAGCTTATATTCAACCCAGAAGCATTAGAAAAGCAAGAGAAAGCTTCCTAAATAACAACAATAGATCTAATATCTCCTTTGCAGACTTATTAGAGCTTATATTCTCTTGCTTTTCTAATGCTTCTGGGTTGAATATAAGCTTTGATAAGTCTGATGTGATCTTGAATGTAATCAAACCGGATATTGCTGAGTTTATCCTAAACTTTACTGGATTTAAGAGAGGCAAGTTACCTTTTAAGTACCTTGGTGTGGCTGTCTCTCACAAGAGACTCAGTATACTAGATTGTCATGTCATAGTGGAAAGAATGATTGCTAAGATTAGGGGGTGGAATAGCAGAAAAATTTCTTATACTGGTAGGCTTGTTCTTGTTAAGGCTGTCTTATCTACTATCCACCAATACTGGTCCCAAATTTTTGTTCTACCTGTTGGAGTAATGGATAGAATTAAGGCTCTCTGTAGGAATTTCCTTTGGAATGGGCCTGATTCCTCATCTCGCTTCACTTGTGTATTGGGATATACTGTGTAAAGGGAAGAAGAATGGGGGCCTGGGTTTGCTAGACAGTAGTGTTTGGAACTTGGCAGCTATAGGCAAACTGGTATGGTGGCTTGTTGTCAAGAAAGATCATATGTGGATAAAATGGGTGGACAACATTTATCTTAAGGGAAGACCTTGGCTAGATTTTGAGCCTTCAATCAATACTTCTTGAGCTTGGAGGAAAATATGTGAGGTTAAGAACAAGTTTAAGGTGACATTCTCTAATGAACAATGGCTGGGTACTGATAAGAACTATACCATCTCCAAAGGTTATAAATGGCTTGCTGCAACAAATGTGAATGATGCAGTTTCCTGGTACACTGAAGTCTGGAACAGGTTCAATATTCAGAAGCACACTTTCTTTATTTGGCTTTTGAAGAAAGAAGGATTATTGACTCTAGATAGGCTGTATAAGTTTGGCATTGCTCAACAACAAGAATGCTATCTGTGTGATGCTGCAAAGAAGTCTCATCTCCATTTATTTCAATATTGTTACTATGTTAAGCAATGTTTGAAGTTGTTGGTTGATTGGCTGCACATCAGAGTGGACTATCCTTTTACTGCTGGTACTATGATGAAGCTCAGGAGGATCTCAGGGTTGAGGAGGTTATTAATTTGTTCGTTGGTGAATGCTGTACTTTATAATATTTGGCAGGTTAGAAATACTTGCTATGCTGAAGGGTATGTTACTTGTCCAGTGTCTTTGATTTCCAAGGTGCATAAGGAGTGCAATGTTCGACTGATGGGTTGTGATGAAGAGTGGTATCAAGCATACAGACTTAGCGTATTATACTAGAATTGGACTTATTTAGCTAAGTTTTTTGTTATCATTATGTTGATGTTTTTATGTAGTTGTGATTGGATGATTCCTAGTTATCCTCTCTCCATTAAGTTGTAATAGGTGTTTGCCTCTATTTTTGGGGCATTGATTAATGATTACTTACATTTCACCAAAAAAAAAAACCTTCGCTTTTCAGTCCGTTATGAGCCCCTAATCGGACTCTACTCAAAAATATGAGTGGGTAATGCCCAACTTGAATATTAAGCCTACTATTACACACCTTGTCATAACAGACCACCACAAATTCCACATCCTTCCTAAAATTTAAGCATCTTTATCTTCTTCCTCAAATACCAAAAACTCCATTAAACCTCCATCTTAAAACGGAATGCCATTTCTTCGTCTCTCAACGAAACTTGACGATTTTTATGTCAATATTCTACTCTCGTTCTCCTCTTCCTTTTCATACCATAAAATATCCTTTTCCTCCAACTTTTTATAAAACCCATTTTTTCGCGATCTAATCTTAAGAAGGACATAATTTTTTTGTTTCTTAACGGAATTCAATTCCGTTTAATGTTTCGGAATCCTCTCACCATCCTCTTTCTTTGTAGCTAATAAAAGATCCAAACTTTTAACCTTCTTTGAAGACAAAGTTTCCAGAATTTCGGTCATGGCTTCTAATCATGTTATTTGTGAGAAAAAGATGGATTTTGAAGATTTGGGTAAAGAAAATCCATTGGTATCTATAGCATACTGGATAGCTTAATTGGAGTGCTAATGAGGTAATATTGACGGGTTACTCGGTATTACATTTTATGTTGCTTTCTATGTGTTTTAGAGTAGGCTTGATGATAAAGATGAATTCTTTAGTTCATGCTAGTATGAATCCATGACTACAGTATGTTTTTATGTTGGATCTCATCTTATGTGTCTCTAACTAATAGAAATTTGGTAGTTTAGAAGATGAACTCCCTTCTTGTTGCTTAAACATATATTTAAGTCACTGATGATGGACTAATTGTGCTATTGTGGTTTAATTGAGTGGTATGATACTCATATATGGTGTGCAAGCATGTTTATTGACGGATTTGAGCCGATAATGCAAATGGGTTTGAGACATTATCTTCCTTAATGTGAATCCTATGAATGTGATAGTGTACTTATGGGTTTTAGATGTGAATGTGGTATAACTTGAGTGTGAATCTATTTTGGGGGAACCATGGTAGAGTTTAGAGAAAAGAAGAGCTATCTCGACCTTCGTCACGGGCGTGACATGGGAGGCAGAATCAAAACCCACCTTTGTTATAGGCATGACATACATGTCACGGTCGTGACATGCATGTCGCGGGGGTGACGACCCGCAATTCTCCTACACTAACCCCTTTTCGTAAAATAGTCATATCTCCATTGTTAATTGTCTGTTTGGGGCGTGTATCCTACCGTTGGAACCGTAAGAGGATAGGCTATCACCTCCACTTTGAATTTATGCATTTCAATGTCTATAAATCTATTTATGACCGTTTAAAGTTGACCCTTGTTTTAGATGGTTTCCAAACATGTTGTTTTTAGATGGGCTTTATATTTCTTATTGATTATGCTTCTTAAACTTGGTCTAATGCTTATGTGACATGTATTGACTCTTGTTTATAATTAATACATTTATCTTATGCCTTATTCACATTTTTGGTGACAGTTTTGGATATTTAACTCGTTTAAGTCATTTATGCCATGAGTAATCGGTTTAGTCTTGGTTGTTGGATGACATTGAGCTCTCATTTCCCATTTGTACCTTTATACTCGTTAGCCTTTATGTCGAAACAATATAGGTACATTCAATTGTATGTTAGTGATGATTTGATGACGTTGTTGGGAGGCGAACGCAATGCGTTGATAGACCCGGCCTCAAATGTTCTATCCTTGCGAGGTGATGTCATTGCATTTAGCGTACTATCTTGACCTTTTTTTTATGTCTCGTCTCCGTTGGCCATACTGCCGGAGTATGAGTGCTTATTATTGTGACAAGCTTTCTCGTTGGTCGTACTGCCGAGATTGGTATGCTCATTATCTGTCTGCGTCTACTGTTGGCCCAACTGCCGATTTTGGGGTACACGGCTTCCATTCTGTCGGCCGAGTCTTGTATGTGTGCACATCAAGCCACATATCGAATCGGGTACACGTTTTGTCCCGAGAGTCTGGCCATATTTAGACTAGGACCGTACTATTATCGTAATCCTACCAGGAGGATTAGAGTATAAAGTCGTCTTGTCATGCTATGTGCAAATGCTAGTTCCTTTCACTTATCGTGAGAGTGTGTTTACATATTCATAATGATTGGTGGATTGTGAAATGGATGTTTAAATGCCTTGTGCTTTCTTGTGAGTCGTGTCACCAATCTCTTCGACTATATGGTCACTAACGGTGAGATGTAAGTTGTTAGTAGCGATATCGTTGTCAAGGTGAGTCTTCCTTAAGTCTTGGTCCCTTGATGATAATGATGTAATACCCGTAAAATCCGTCAATAAAATATAAAGGAGTTTATAAAAAAAAAAAAATAATAAAGATATTTATGAAGCTAAAATCAATAGGTGATAAAATGGAAAATTTGGTAACAATGCGATTACCGCGATCTTAAGTCGCTAAATTTAATAATCAACTTTATCGTCACACATTGAGAATAAATGATAGTAAAATACAATGCTTAAATAAATTCACTCATGATAAAACAAGAAAGAACATATATAATTCTGGTGTCGATAATTGGTGAAATTGTATTGCATTTCGAAGTTGTATAAAACACCGTCGCGTGCATCATTTTCCGTCGCGCAAAACCCGTCTCAATGCCACCCTAGTCGAGATTGCAAACATCCATAATAACTCTTTTGGACAACCCTAAGCATGCCAAGAAAATGGACCAATGCATGAAACTCTCATGCTTCCCCTTTGTCCCCCATGCTCATGCCACTCCCCCTTCCCTATGCCTCCTTTTTATTTTTCCAACCCTCCTCTTCAACACTCCATTTAATCATATAGAACCTTCCCATATGATTTCTCATTCATTCAAACACACACACAAAAAAAATAATAGAAAGAAAGAGGGATTAGAGAGAGAAACCGAAAAGAGGAAGAAGAAGAAGAAGGAGGGAGCATAAGGAGGAGGATCTAGCCTTAGCACCAAGATCCTCACTTGGTGAGAATGTCTAAACCACCATTTTATGTTTATTAACCTTAAGAACACCTATTCATTTAGTTTAAATCGTAGAACAATAATTAAACAAGTTTCCATTCATGCATGCATGAACTTAAGCACATAACAATCATCAAAGTGTCAAATCTGGAGGTTGATAATTAACAGAATAAAACTCCAACTTAGACTTGTTTTATTGCTATGAAAAAAATATATGTCGTAGGTATTCCTGTCTTTAACCAGTGTACAAACGTTTGTCATAATACCTTGAGTCATTTGCAAATGAAAAAACATACAAAAAGAACATGATTCTGGACAATCGAATCTGCTAGTCCCAATGTTTGTATCTTAAAAAGTAACTTAAAGGATTAATAAAGACAAACCTTTTTACCACAATGAACTTCATTGCATATAGAGTATATTAGGCCCTGGAATAAACTTATTTGAATTTATAATATTTGTAATCTACTTAAAAATATTTTGTGACTCATATTCTGACCACTAGTTAAAGATCCGACCAATAGTAAATTTTAAACCTATTTTTGGCTAACATTGTATTAATATAAAAGTTGGTAGACTAAATACTAGATCTATTTGAGTTTGTTTCGTCAAATAATATTAAGTATTTGATTTTATATGATTTTTGAAACACAAAATGACAATCTGGAAATCTGATAAAATATTGTTCTTTAGATCGATAGTTGAGAATCTACCATTTTCGAATAGACCACTAGTAAATAAACTTATACTAAAGATAAATTCTTGATATTTGACTATGATAAACTTTAATGAGAGACATGCATGTTGGCCTTTTGAAAACCGATATTTCGACTATTTAAACACCCGAACCAGCCCAAAACTTTCTGTGACTCGGAAACCGTCACGTTTTACTAAACAGAAATTTCAGAGGCCTTAGTTTTGTTTTATGACTGTTAGTATTTCACACTTAAAGTTGTAAGACACCTTAAAGAATCTAACCTCGTTGGTCCTACCCTAAAATATTAAGTAACGAAGGAGTTATGACGTTTTTAAGTCACTGTTCAGAATCTGTAAAACCGTAAAGTATGTATAAGATAGTAAACTTGTTTAAACCGAGTGTATAAGCTATAACTTGTTAAACCAAAAGCACCAACTTAATAAAATACTCTTAAATATTCTGACCATGAACTTACTTTGCTTTCTTAATAATAAAACTCGGAACAAAACGTTCAAAATGGAAACATACCAAAAACCGAGTAAAATGCATAAAACCATTTGAACTAGTTAAGGACCGGCTGGAATAATTTAATCACGAATACTTTATGTATATTGTAGACTCGGGATTTGTAGAAGAAGCACTTTAAACTTCTAGACCAGCTCATAAGGTAAGGGAAACGCTTGTCCATACACTATTCTTGAACTATTGAGTATTGTTTCAAATGTTGTTTGGTGTATAATGTTTATAATGGTTGTTATTATAAGTTTGGATTATCGTGATGAAATATTGAAAAATAATTGATGTTATTCCATCCTTTGAAGTGTTGAAATATAATAAAGGACTCATAACTTTTAAGAGTTTGAAAACCAAAACCGTTTGATCTTTTGTACAAGTTATGGAGATGGTTAATCTCAAGAAATGGATTTAATTGTTTGGAAAGGGTTTTGATTTTTGGTTTGAACGGTTTTGGTAGAGGGGTAGGTTGTTCCCAAATAATAAAAGGGGACCTCCTATACAGAGCTTTTGGTGGGGGTTAGTTGATCGAGACCCCGTCCTCTTATCTTCCTCCTTGGGGTTGGCCCTTGGAGGGGGGTGCACACTCGGGATTTTTGGACAGTTATTGTACATGTTTTGGTGAACCCCGTCTTATCCGGACTAGGGCGAGGGAATCCTCTCTATACGGCCTCTATCCATTACTTACTAAAGAAAGTGAAGAAATGTTTTCTTCGAAGGAAAGTGTTTTAAGATTTGGAAGGACTAACTATTTTGGATCGGATTTTCTTATTTAGAAACTTGATTTTCTCAATGATATTTTACTTTCTTATGAATTCTAAATTTAAGTAAAACTCTTATTTACTTTTGGACTGTTTACCTTACTCAACATTATTGTTGACCCTCTTTTGTTTTTGTCCTTAATTGGAACTGCTATGACCACTATTGTGAGAGCAGATCGTGTGACAGGTAATCCAAGGAACTAGAATGTGGGAACCACGAGAGAGCGCGCGCGTTATTGTTTTTTTTATTGGAAACCAATGTTTAGACAATTATCTTTATTTTGCATCATCAAACTTATTCGCTTCCGCAAGCATTTGGATTTGGTTGTAATCGGATTTTACTCTTTGGTTTTTAATTCATGTGGACATTTACCCCTTTGAATTACATGATTTAAATACTTCTACTACAATTGGTTCAAATGTGACACATCCATGTTCCGAATTTTACATGAAAACTCTATTTTTAAATATAACGGATTATCGGGGTGTTACAAAGTGGTATCAGAGCGGGTTTCCTTCTTGGATAGGTGATTAGATCTTCATATCTCTTCACCGCCCGTGAATCGACCGACCTAAGTAAATATTTTCAAAAAGTTTTTTTTTTAAAAAAATAATAACGATAATAAATGACGCGTGTGAGATGAGATTGGGATTGTATGGGACGTATGTTACGAATTGTTGGAATCGACTTGAATGATTGTACATTATGATTTGTAAGGGATATGGAAATGGTATGCAATGTTGTATGTTAATATGATTTGAAGTGAAATTAAGCATGTACATCATATGGTGTTATGGAATGAAATCTTAACTTGTGATGGTACTTGAGATGTGTAACATATTGAATTCGTTGAGATAATATACATGAGAATTTGTCTTATAATTCAAATTATAATGTGATGGCGATCATTATTGGGAATGTATTGCATGAAATGGCTATTGGTTCTATTTGGAGTGGTAACAAGATGTTACAGTTTTAGTGATCATATAACTAATTGAAATCGTGAGTTGTAAATTGTTTTAACACTAATGAATTATTGACATTATAGATTTTGAGACTTGATATTACAAGTGAAGATTTACGTGGGAGTATAATCCTAGATTTAAAAATGACTAATAATATAATTTAAATCAAATATTGCACTACTTATTAGCCTTTGGTATTGTTTGTTGCAATGGAACTTAAAGTGGAACTATTCTAGTGTTTAATTGAGGTAAAAAAAAATTGTGTACAAAGTTTGGACAATAAGTGGGCATTAAAATTTTGGTATATATAAGCAAAGTGAAAGTGTAGTAGGTATAGCTGAACATTCTTTAAGGGACATTGGCTATATGATCAACGTAATAGTACATTTTATTTGGGAACCTTAGTGTTTGGAGAATGTTCATATGGTAAGGAGGGATATTGTTAATTAGTTGTTGATATGCAAGAAACTGATGCAAAAGAGCTTACTTGAAAAGTTAGTTAGACTATATAACAAGGATAACTTTGAGAGGAATTTGGAATTTAGGGAAGTCTGCATGACTGAATACACCTATTTGTGGTTGCTGATTAAGAAATCTTGGAAATTTATGAGATGTAGGACTAAATATTTCTTCGTAAATGAGCGATGATTTCAGGTATTGATAAGTATGTTATTGTTGTGATAATGATACGAAAGTTATTGAGATATATCAGTAGATAACTTTTCTTGAACGACTATTATACCAATGATTCGATTTAACTTGGTGGATTATGATCAAGAACTATTTAGTTGAAAAAAAAAAAGATGAACATTTACGCTATTATATTTGAGAATAATGATGATGTAATGTGAAGATCGGTGGTTTAGAGATAGCATGTGTAGAAAATAATTGATGAGAGGTACTTGCTGAGAGAATCGAGGTAATATGACTTGCTCAACTGGGATGATATTTATGATGTGGATATTAAAGGTGATTGTGCTTCGAGTAATGAAAAGATATTGGGATAGAGTATGATGTTATCAAGTTGACTCCACTTAATGCACTGAATGGTATTTTGAGGATAAGTGTAGGGATTATATTGGATCAATGATGAAGTTGAGTCGTCAAGATGTAAATCGTAATTTATGGGTTATTAATACATTTTGGTGGAGAATTTCGTAGATTTAAATGAGAGGCTAGATACTTCTTTTGCTTTAGTATGACTAAGGAATTACAAAAGTTATGACATTGGGAAATTAGGTCGCAACATAACTTTGAGAGAATGAAAGCTTAGCACAAATGGTTGTGGTTCTTAATCGAGTAGAATAGTTTAAAGTAATTAGTATTAAGAGATCACTTTAATTTTGGTATACATAAGGAGAAAGAACAATTGAAACGTTTGGGATGAGTAGAACAATGGCCTAGAGGGATGTAAGTGAATTTTATTGAGGTGTGTTCAAGAACTAGTTTACTTATAGTAATAGTTATTTGAATTTGCGAAAAGAGTTGAAAGAATCATCTATTGGTTTGTATATGTGAGGTATATTTGAGGCTCGGATGCGTGATGCATATAAAGTCTGGTTTTGTTTAAAATTAAAGGTAAATAGAATGAACAGTTTGTCCGAGTAGGATATATTATAATATTTGACCTCTTTGAGACGGTCCTTTAGACCTTGTGGACACATTAGTGAGAAAGATAAGTTCACGTGTTTGAGCTAGCTTACCAACCACACCATGAAATAAAAGACTTAGTTGGATAAATATGAAACATGTGGAGTGGCGAGAGGTTATGTATGGGGAACAAAAAAAAAATAGGGTAGTTAACTTTATTAAAGAAGCAGAGTAGATAAGATCAGTAATTTGAGCTTATAGATTGTGATCATGATAACTATGGGCTATATAGTCTAACTGGCCATAAAGAGTCGTTGATTAATTCTAAATAAAGAAAGGGAGAGGATATATGCCACTAGAGAAGGCAAGAGAAGGTGATGAACACGAGGAAGAGTGTGATCTAGTGCGGAATTCGAGTGGGATTTCAATAGCGATAATTACGAGGATTTATGTAGTACACGTGGGTACAATCTAGTTATTAGGAACATAAAAGCTAACTATATCGTGGATATTTATAATTATTTTATCTAGGACAATAAAGGGTGAATATTAGCTTAGACAATTATTAGCCTATTTATTATTCATACAAAGATGGATACTTGAGTGGTACAATGTTGGCCTACTGATTATGATATAAAATTGGTTGAATAACCTTGGATGCTTAGTCCTGATGGTACAAATGACTGTTGAGGTATCAGTTGTATGAACGGTAGTACGAGATGACGTATACACTGTTGATATTTAGTTTTAAGGAAGAATTTCAATCATGTGAATAATACTGTGAGATGTTATACATACGATTGTTGGCTAACTAACTGGGTGTGATATAAACGCTACATGTAGTAGAATGAGATACTATCCATGACATTGAAATCGATTTGAGATCTTTAAGTCTCATATGTTGAAGCAGTAAAATGAGACACTATTTGTATAAATGAGATAATATAATATTATATCTCTATCTTTTATTGGAATGAAAGTAGTATGTTTAGAAAGAATAATAGTTATAAGAAATAGAATGGACACTGGGATAGTAGCTAACTGTGTGGCGTGATCTTGTGTAGTAAGTTGAATATTTACGTGTCCTAAGATATTAAGAACAAGCGATTACCAATATACTTAAGGAATTATTGTTGGCGTGTGGATTCACTAAAGAGGCATAAGATTATGAATAATTGTGAAAAGAGAATGTAATGTTGCGAAAAGTAAAAAGAGGATATGAGGCTTATATACAATTGTTCACCAAAGAGCAAATGGATATAATATTTGCGATGAAGTTAAGGATATGATTAAGAATACATTTTTATGGAAAAGTAATGGACATGACCAATAGAACTTGAGTGAAAGATAGAAGTCTGACGTAGCATGATATGGATTGAGATTCTTGAGGAACACTTGCTATCTGAGTTAAACGTGATATCAATCTGTAAAGATTTTTCGTAGTTGTTGGAGGCTTGTAGCATATGAAGTGATAATGTTTTAAGTAATTTATACTAAGAAGAATGTTATCAATTATGGTAATTAACCAATAGAGGAAATCTAAGGGTGAATTTTTGAGGAAACCTTATAGACCCATTAGTGATTTGACGACAATAGAGAATGCTAAAATTAGTAGGCTAGGTGTTGGTTTTAATGATCAATCAGGGATTTGAGATATACCATAGTTTTGTGGATGTGAGATGACGGATAAATGAATTGTGAAGTTCTCAAATAACGGTTAATTAAGGCCGCTAAATTAATTTCGAAATGGGATATATGGAGTGTTATGAGGCTTAAGGTGAATGATGATACGACAGTGTAAATTCGAAGAATTAAGTTAATGGCTACTATAATTTCATGCAGAATTAGATTTAATGAAATTATTAATAGTTGTATATCATTTGGAGATTTGAGGATAAAAATATGTTTCCATTTTGAGGTAAAACAGATGAATTTAAGAGTTTTGGATGAAAGAAGTTAGTAAGACCGCAAGAGGTTAATGCAATTTTTTTTTTTTGGACAAGTGTATATGTGTAATTGCAGATGAAAATAATAAAGATAGAAGATGCAATTGGATGAAAGAGGAAGTGTTGAGCGTTTCTCGCGTAACTAGGGAATGGACCAGCATAGCGATCGATTATTAACCATGAGTGGGAGATAAGTTGATTTTGGTTAGGGTATCACCTAGGAGAAGGATTATGCGATTTCGTTAGAAAGGAAAATTAAGCCTAAACCCATAGGCCAATATGAGACCTTGGATGTAATTGAGGAGGTGTTATGGTCAACCAATGACGCCCGCGCTTAGAAAGCCGAGGAAACCTTGGAGCTTAAGTATCAAGAACTATTCGAGCCAAATATTTAGTTATGAGAACGTAACGTTCTTTAAGGGAGGTGGGATGTAACACCCACGACTTCCCTTCGTATATTAAGGAATGAGGTTATAATTATTGCTCCTAGAGGGATGTTTTAAACTTCGAGGACGAAGTTTGGTTTTAAGGAGGGTAGATTGTAATACCCGTAAAATCCGTCAATAAAATATAAAGGAGTTTATAAAAAAAAAATAATAAAGATATTTATAAAGCTAAAATCAATAGGTGATAAAATGGAAAATTTGGTAACAATGCGATTACCGCGATCTTAAGTCGCTAAATTTAATAATCAACTTTATCGTCACACATTGAGAATAAATGATAGTAAAATACAATGCTTAAATAAATTCACTCATGATAAAACAATAAAGAACATATATAATTCTGGTGTCGATAATTGGTGAAATTGTATTGCATTTCGAAGTTGTATAAAACACCGTCGCGTGCATCATTTTCCGTCGCGCAAAACCCGTCTCAATGCCACCCTAGTCGAGATTGCAAACATCCATAATAAATCTTTTGGACAACCCTAAGCATGCCAAGAAAATGGACCAATGCATGAAACTCTCATGCTTCCCCTTTGTCCCCCATGCTCATGCCACTCCCCCTTCCCTATGCCTCCTTTTTATTTTTCCAACCCTCCTCTTCAACACTCCATTTAATCATATAGAACCTTCCCATATGATTTCTCATTCATTCAAACACACACACAAAAAAAATAATAGAAAGAAAGAGGGATTAGAGAGAGAAACCGAAAAGAGGAAGAAGAAGAAGAAGGAGGGAGCATAAGGAGGAGGATCTAGCCTTAGCACCAAGATCCTCACTTGGTGAGAATGTCTAAACCACCATTTTATGTTTATTAACCTTAAGAACACCTATTCATTTAGTTTAAATCGTAGAACAATAATTAAACAAGTTTCCATTCATGCATGCATGAACTTAAGCACATAACAATCATCAAAGTGTCAAATCCGGAGGTTGATAATTAACAGAATAAAAATCCAGTTTAGACTTGTTTTATTGCTATGAAAAAAATATATGTTGTAGGTATTCCTGTCTATAACCACTGTACAAAAGTTTGTCATAATCCCTAGGGTCATTTGCAAATGAAAAATTATACAAAAAGAACATGATTCTGAACAATTGAATCTGCTAGTCCCAATGTTTGTGTATATTAGACCCTGGAATCAACTCATTTGAATTTATAATATTTGAAATCTACTTAAAAACATTTTGTGACTCATATTCTGACCACTAGTTAAAGATCCGACCAATAGTACATTTTAAACCTATTTTTGGCTAACATTGTAAAACATAAAAGTTGGTAGACTAAATACTAGATCTATTGGAGTTTGTTTCGTCAAAGAATATTAAGAATTTGATTTTATATGATTTTTGCAACACAAAATGACAATCTGGAAATCTGATAAAATATTGTTCTTTAGATCGATAGTTGAGAATCTACCATTTTCGAATAGACCACTAGTAAATAAAGTTATACTAAAGATAAATTCTTGATATTTGACTATGATAAACTTTAATGAGAGAAATGTATGTTGGCCTTTTGAAAACCGATATTTCGACTATTTAAACACCCGAACCAGCCCAAAACTTTCTGTGACTCGGAAACCGTCACGTTTTACTAAAAAGAAATTTCAGAGTAAGTAACGAAGGACTTATGACGTTTTTAAGTCACTGTTCAGAATCTGTAAAACCGTAAAGTATGTATAAGATAGTAAACTTGTTTAAACCGAGTGTATAAGCTATAACTTGTTAAACCAAAAGCACCAACTTAATAAAATACTCTTAAATATTCTGACCATGAACTTAGTTTGCTTTCTTAATAATAAATCTCGGAATAAAACGTTCAAAATGGAAACATACCAAAAACCGAGTAAAATGCATGAAACCATTTGAACTAGTTAAGGACCGGCTGGAATAATTTAATCACGAGTATTTTATGTATATTGTAGACTCGGGATTTGTAGAAGAAGCACTTTAAACTTCTAGACCAGCTCATAAGGTAAGAGAAACGCTTGTCCATACACTATTCTTGAACTATTGAGTATTGTTTCAAATGTTGTTTGGTGTATAATGTTTATAATGGTTGTTATTATAAGTTTGGATTATCGTGATGAAATATTGAAAAATAATTGATGTTATTCCATCCTTTGAAGTGTTGAAGTATAATAAAGGCCTCATAACTTTTAAGAGTTTGAAAACCAAAACCGTTTGATCTTTTGTACAAGTTATGGAGATGGTTAATCTCAAGAAATGGATTTAATTGTTTGGAAAGGGTTTTGATTTTTGGTTTGAACGGTTTTGGTAGAGGGGTAGGTTGTTCCCAAATAATAAAAGGAGACCTCCTATACAGAGCTTTTGGTGGGGGTTAGTTGATCGAGACCCCGTCCTCTTATCTTCCTCCTTGGGGTTGGCCCTTGGAGGGGTGTGCACACTCGGGATTTTTGGACAGTTATTGTACATGGTTTGGTGAACCCCGTCTTATCCGGACTAGGGCGAGGGAATCCTCTCCATACGGCCTCTATCCATTACTTACTAAAAAAAGTGAAGAAATGTTTTCTTCGAAGGAAAGTGTTTTAAGATTTGGAAGGACTAACTATTTTGGATCGGATTTTCTTATTTAGAAACTTGATTTTCTCAATGATATTTTACTTTCTTATGAATTCTAAATTTAAGTAAAACTCTTATTTATTTTGGACTGTTTACCTTACTCAACATTATTGTTGACCCTCTTTTGTTTTTGTCCTTAATTGGAACTGCTATGACCACTATTGTGAGAGCAGATCGTGTGACAAGTAATCCAAGGAACTAGAACGTGGGAACCACGGGAGAGCGCGCGCGTTATTGTTTTTTTTTATTGGAAACCAATGTTTAGACAATTATCTTTATTTTGCATCATCAAACTTATTCGCTTCCGCAAGCATTTGGATTTGGTTGTAATCGGATTTTACTCTTTGGTTTTTAATTCACGTGGACATTTACCCCTTTGAATTACATGATTTAAATACTTCTACTACAATTGGTTCAAATGTGACACATCCATGTTCCGAATTTTACATGAAAACTCTATTTTTAAATATAACGGATTATCGGGGTGTTACAAATGATGTATACACGATGATGATATTATTTTTATATGATGATGATATTGTTTATATATGATGATGATATTGTTTATATATGATGACGATATTGTTTATATTTCATAATGATAATGTATGTTTATATCCTCTTGTTCTGTACGTTTTATTGTGATATGGCTGTGAGAACCCCGAGTTACTCCCAGTAACTGTGGCATTCATGTTTCATGAATAATAGGCTACAGGTCGTTGTTGATGGGGTCTTGACGAGTGAGCTAGCGAGCGTTATACTTACAGCAATTCACCCTTAGCGTTGTAGTTTATATTAGTTTTATTAGCTTACTTGTGTTTTTATCTTGGGATCGGGATCCCTTGTATTTATTTAAGTTACAATTTTTGTGACACCCTCAAATTTGCGGAAAGAAAAAATATAATTTAAATACATAATGAAGGTGTCTGAAATAAAAAGGGTCATTACAAAACGTAAATAATATTCTACAAAAGCAATATACAAGACGGGAGATATATCTCCCGTATAAATACGGAAATGAAAGAGTGTATAATAATATACAATCTAAGAACCGAATATAGGTCCAAGGTAATACTTCGCTCGCTAGCTCGTCAATGTACCCAATGTATTCATTCACCACCTGTTCGACCGCATTAAATATAAACACGGAAGCCACAGTCAGTGGGGAGTAACTCCGAGTTCTCCCAGCCACGAAATGTCGAGTTTAATAAAACATGAATAACATAAAAGCAATGTATATGGAAATACAAAACCTTAACAAATACGATATGCTTTTCATGTTATGAACAAATAACTAACATATAACCTAGCATATGAAAGCTATCATGTGAAACCGTTAACAATCTATAACTCGAGGTAGGGAAGCTGGTATGCTGGCTCAGCGGTTACCAAGTAACATGGCCCTGATACACTCAAACCCTAATCAACACGTAATCATGTGAATCAGTTAACAACCGTTAATCCAAACTCTCTCAATCCTAGCCGGCTTGCATCTCACCTTCTAGAACTCATAGAATCATACAAACATGAAAGACAAATACTTCTACAAACAGGCATAAGTTCTTAGTCCAGTCAATAGTCGACTTCTGTAACTCGAGGCTATACCACAAGGTAGGAAAACATCCTAGTCCTAGACTGATCAGACCTAGCGACAACAGCTATTCCATTCCCCGTCTCATGACATAACCGTACACGAGAAACTCTACTATGCGACCCCCTAAGCAGAGATGGCTAGTACTTAAGCTGGCTCCAGTCCCAAAACGGATCAGGCAGCCATGCCCCGACTTGGAGATAAGCCCCCCAGGCCGTGACACAAAAGCTATCAAGCGGTGAACTATATGCTCGTTAAAGATGTACGGGCCTATCAATGTCATGGTCCAAGATACTCTTTAGAATTAGAATGGTCAAGACGCCATATACTCATAACTCTCTATGGGTACTTAGTCAACACGACACCAACCATATAATAACACAGTCACGGGAAAAACATCCTATCATGTGACTAATTGCATATCAATAATAATCAAATATCATATCGCCTCATATCTACTACGGCTAATTCATAATTAAATACAACCTTACTTGAAGACAAATCCCCGACCCGAGTCCCGCGACGGGTCATCAGTCAAATCGGGGCTGACTAGATCTTAGTTTGACCAAACCCGTTGGATCAAACCGGCTAGAAACAGAGTCTTTATCCCATAGACATAAAATCAACATATTCATTACATGTTATTTTAATAAAACTTCTAACATGTGAATTATTAAATCTTACGTAAAACCCCGCTTGACTTAAAGGATATCAAAATAAACTACGATCTCGTCTTATAATTTCGAACATGTGAGAAATAATAATTTTATGAAAAACCTTTTTAATTAAATATTTTACTTATTAATATTTCCCACTTGCTAAATATTACAAAACACGATAAAAATGACGATAACTCAAAAACCGTCACAATTCCCAAAGTGGGACCCACGGGCTGAGTTGGGCCGGACCCCACATGGGCCTGGATGGGCCCCACGGCCTGTTTTGGGCAAAATGGGCTGTTTTGGCCTTTTTAACGGTTTTACTAAAAACCGTTTCTAATTATTTCCCGCATGCTTTAACATCATTAAAACCCGTCAAAACAACAATTAAACAATCAAACATTGACACACCCCAAAGACCAAAACCCGGACCCACCATAGACCAACCCAGACCGGCTGGACCGGCCTGAACCGGTCTGACCAGCCTGAACCGGCCGGTTCACAAACCACTATACCCGGCCACCTCCACGGCCACAACAACCACCCCCCCAATTAAATTCTAACATGTTTTTAATTAACAAACATCCATTTTTAAACATCCAATTCAACCATCAATCATACAAAAATCATGATTATAATTAAATCATACTAACATGTCTAAAACACTAACATATTAAAAATTCCATACAACATATAAATCATACTACTTAACATGTTACTACTAAAAATCATTAGTAACCATAATATGAACTAAAACCTAAAGATGAACCAAAAACTAAAGAAAACCAAAGCTATGTAACATATATCCGTCGAGTAACTCGGAATCGTTACCTTAGCTAGCTAAAATCAAGTAGCACCAAAATAATAAGAACCAAGAAAATAAGAACCCCGTCTTCTAATCATCTCCTAAAATATATGAGTCACCAAACTCGTCTTCAAAATCTTCCCCTATAAGAAATGACAAGAAAAACATTATTAGACTTAAAACTTTGATTTTCCATAATTAAAGTGTTGAAAACGATTTTGTCGGATTTGAAAATAAACCGTACGTGAAGATGTGGAGCGAAGAGGAGATCCTAGGAATATAAGTTAGGACGGATTTAATTAAGAAATGAAGGTTTTATGAAGGTTTTGCTCAAGAACGACGAAGAACGGATGAAGAACGACGAAGAACGTTCAAGAACGATGAAGAACGATTTATTTGATCTCAAGTTGATTTGTTGTAAAATGAAAAGTTGTTTGTGAGTAAAGTGGGGTGAGGAGTGTCGTGTAATATAGAGCAAACTAGTGAGTTGGGTTTTGAAATTGTGGTTATGGAATTGACCCGGTATAATAATTATATTACCGTAGTTAATTAGATATTAAGTTAATTGAATTAAATATCAAGATATTATGTTATTATAATGAAAAGAAATAAAACATCAAGGCTAAGAGAGGAAGAAAACCCGTGTGGTATGGGTGATATCGGGTCAGTTTTGTAAACGATTTGCGTAATTTTCGTTAACTGATCGATAAAGTAAATAAATATCTAGATATTATTATTAGTTTAATCAAAAGAATTAAAATATCGAATGTGAGTGGAAAACGATGACACGCGCGTGTGACTCATGCCAAAGTCGAGTTTCGATTTCGTTTCGCGCTTTACGATGAGTCGGGAATAGTTAAATGACGTTCGGTTAAAACCGTAACGTTATTCTTTAAATTCCGAATAAATTCAAAATAATTATATTAAATTATGATAAATCTTAATAAATCTAAATAAAAATAAATCAAAAATATTATTTTTTTAAATAAAATTTCGGTCTTCATACTTATGAGACGAGTCGGGAAAAAGTCAACGTAAGTCAAAGTTGACTGAAAAGTCGAGAAAAGTCGAAGCTGACTTAAAAGTCAAGAAAAGTTTAGGACGACTTAAAAGTCAAGAAAAGTCAATGACGACTTTTTAAAAAGTCAAGAAAAAGTCAAAGACGACTTAAAAGTCAAGAAAAGTCAAAGATGACTAAAAACGGTCTTTTCATGAAATCTCTCAGAAATTCCAAATACGAACGCGGAATTTCAAAATAAGACTCGGAACAAAAATTTCTATTTTAAAAACTTAAGTTCTACTGAAAAGTGTTAGTAAATATTTTTACTAGAAAAATCGGGTACTTTTCGGGTTGTTACAATCACCCTCCTTTTAAAAAGTTTCGTCCTCGAAACTTAGAAGAAGGAAAGTAACATATATGTAGGTCTATTTCAAAATTGTTAAAAATATATTCGTAATAAAATTACAGGGTCTTATCACTGGGGCGGAAGGTTCTCGTCAGCTGTTACGAACACCAACGTCCCAAATCAAAGACTTTAAAAGATACCTTTTCGCATCAATAAATGAGAAAACTAGTTATCGAACGTCTCCAATAACGAGTCTCAACACTCCTTGACGGTAAAATACTGGAAATCATAAAACATTTCTAAAAGCTTTTAATTCAAAAATTCTATAGTAAAAGTAATAACACTACTATCTATACCTAAAACTTCTAACTAAAGCTTCTAATATCCTATCTATACGAGATTACAATTGATAGAAGGAACGAAATATTCAAAA
>JAIUZE010013189.1:0-22581 GCA_022085475.1 Heliosperma pusillum
ACGAAATGTCTTATCGTACACGATTCCGGGAAACGTCTTATCCCGTGAACTTGTTTGTCTAGGTCATGAGTATACGAAACGTCTTATCGTATACGGTTCCGGGAAATGTCTTATCCCGTGAGCTTCCATTGGCTTGTCTTGCTATTGTACATGATGCTAGTGCGTTCCATTAACCGTGAGAGAATATGTTGTATATTTGTATGATTGGGCGGTTGTTTGTAAGTTGAATTATAGGTGAACGTTGAGTCGGACTCTTGCATAAAATAGACAATTGGCGTAGTTTATATGTCGAGTCTCTATCTTATCAAGTATATGCCGCTAACGGTGAGATGTAAGCCCTAGTGAGTATATAGTTGCCTAAGGGTGTTTTCCCCGAGTCTATCTATAGCATGATGGTTAAGGATTGTACTTCATATGCTCTTATCATTATATATTGAATTGCCTATCTATCCTTATCGTATTTCACATGTATATCTATAAATGCATGCTTCTACTTTTGTATTTCCTTTTATGTACGTTTAATGTGATATGGCTGGGAGAACCCGGAGTTACTCCCCACTGACTGTCGCGTTCATGTTTTTCATGGATGAACAGGTTGCTTGCTTTGGATGGCTTTTGCATGTGTTTTTTGGGTTCGGGTGTGAGTAGCGGGCGTTGGTCCCCCTGGATGAATCACCTCTAGACGTTATTTAGCTAGTTTGCTAATCACTTTGACATTGATAACATTTTGAGAGACTACGTCTCTTGTAGTATTTTATATTTGGTTTGTAATTATTGACATTCCTCGTAATTCTATCTTGCATGTAAAAAGTTTTAAAAACACCGTATTTTCCGCTTTATAATTCACATGCTTGTTATGTTTTATTTCCGCATTCGCGAGGGTTGTCACATTTGGTATCAGAGCTTTATCGCTCCCGACGCACACACGTGAATCCTAAACTTAAACTACTTGACCTTGAAATAATAAATGAGAGATGGGTAGACTTAAGGACCTAAGGTGGTAGTCTTTGGTGTACTTGATGTTTGTTAGGTTCTAACTTGTTTGTTGATTGTTTTGAGTGATGTTATGTTTATTTATATCTACCGTTTTAAGGTGGATCATTGTGTTACCTAGAAGAAGTATCCTCTACCGAAGATTTGAAGATTGACAAGCCTAATTGAAGTGTATTTCTTCCTCATCTATGAATTCTCTCGTCCTTATTGTATTATGCTCTCTTCCTTCTATCTAGGTGCTTCTTTCTCTTCCATCTTGTTTGCCACTTGGAAATTACTCTTGATAGTTCCTCCATCTTACCATTGGTATCCTTACCTTCCTTTTGTAACATTTTTGTGGATGCCATACCCTTTTGGTTGTGGTATATTATACTTGGTCGGAAGAATTTTAGACTTTGTGGAATGTTAGTGTTGGTTAGAATGAATTTGGAATTTGAGGTAAATGGTGTAGATCTAAGTTCACCCTATATTGATGATTGGTTGTATCTCTGAAGAAGGGTGGTAAGATAAGTTTGATGATTTTAATACTTGATGCTTGCCATGACTCATGTGTGAATAATTCGTGGTAATTGATGGTGTAAAGTTGAATGAGTTGGCTAGGACTTCTTAACTCATTAGGAATTTAATCTTTTGAATTTAGGAGTTTAGTAATATTAGAGTGTCTTGAGGATCATATCTAAATTGGAGCTAGTTGTTCTAAGTGAGAATATTTGGATGATACCTTGAGTTGTGAAATGTCCATGAGACTAAGTGACTTCTTGTGATTTTCTAGTGTGTACCTTTGGATATATGCTTGGTGGAAAAATACTTGGCTATAATCATTGGATTTACAATTATGATCTTATATCATGGTATCGGAGACTTGGTTGAGGTTGTAAGTCGTCGTGATAGATTAAACCATGTTACTTAAGGATTTTGGAAATGAGTAGAATCTGATTAGATTGGCTATGTCGGTGATGCCTTATGATGTTGATAATGACGTTTTGTTCGGTGTTCTACCTTGTGGGCCGTAGGAGTTGAAAAGAGATTAGTATGAAAAATTCCTTGTTAGTTCTTCGGTTTTGAAAACTTTGGGAATATGTCAAATTATGGAGTTAAGAGAATGTTACTATGCTTGAGTTGCAATTCCGCAATTGGGAATCCGTGTTATATGAAAGGATGGATGAATTGGGTTGTAATCGATTTGTTAAATCTAAGTGTACCTTACTTTGATGATTTGTGGTACGAAGGTCCCTTGTAAGAGACCTTTGTTATTGGGATGATTTGCTTTGCTATCACCGTAAGTTAGAAACGATAAATTTTGTGGATTAAACCTTAAACCTTTACTCGTGCCATTGTCCCTTTTCATTTCCATTCTTGAATGTTTTTGTCAAGATTGATCTTTAAGAAATCGCATGCTCGTATCTTCTTTCTTACTAGGATATCTTCATAACTCTACTATCTGCTTTATCTCTTTCTTGACCTCGTTACTTTCAGCGCTCCTCTCTTGTAATCTCGTGCCTTATTTATTCCCGTGTTCTCCTTGATATTCCTTATCGTTTCCTATCTCGTTGCTCCTGCATCTTTTCTCTAGTGGATTGGATACTCCGTTTGTAAGGCTCAGAGGATAAGCGTGATGTAATTTGGGATTCTTTAGTTAGAATATGTGTCATTGGATTGAGCAAATTTCATGTTGTATTTCATCATGGGAAATAGGACTTAAGCTCTAGGATGAATCCTAATAGTGATAATGTATCCTCTCTTAGCGGTTTTAGATTTGGAGCTTGGTATTGTAGTGTCATTTTGAGAATTGAGTTGATCATGATAATAGTTCGTTGTTGTTGGGTATTATAACGGTTGCTTGGTATGTCATTTGGGAATTGGATATCTCTAATTGGTGGATTCTAAAAGAGACTTTGCTTTATGGTAATTAAGCTGATACCCAAAGTTTGAGGAGTTTTGTCATAAATGGAAATCGATTCATTTTGAGTTGTAGATGAAGTAGATGATTTGAATGGTGGTCTGATTGCCAAGTAATTGGCCATTTGTGGTTTGGAATTAGTAATTCTCTTTTATTCTTTAGGAATCATAGTTCGAGATTGAGAAATGTTCGTTGCAAGCTTTGGATAGTGAGTGCTCAGTTGTTATGGATTATAAAGTTAGAATAGTGAACCCATTTATCTTGAGGATTAGTAACCACCATAGTTTGCTAATGTGACTATTTATATTTGACACTTCGAGCGTATTAATGATCGAATTAAGGATGTTATGGCATATTAAAGAGTCATTATAATCGATATCGAATTGTGGATCTTCCCTTGTCGTGAGACCTTGGATGAGGCTAGTTGGATCTTAGATAATTATGTTTGATGCTTGATTTGGGATTGTTGTAAATAATGTTTATAAAGTTTAGCGATTTAGAATGATTAAGGTGTAATTGAGGTAAATTACATTCTTATGAAGACTAGTTTATTAGAAGAGTTAATGATGTCGAATTCTTGTAGATCTTCCTGCCGACTTCATCGTGATTCTTCCTATCCCTAATAGTTCAATTTGTTTCGTTTTTGCGTGTTTTGTATCTATTTTGTTACCCTGAGTTGTGTGTGAGATGTGCGAGTCGCTCTATGTGCGTGTAATGTCTTGTTATTTTGATTTTATCTTTGAGAAAATCTTCAAATTTCCATATTGTATTTCTAATTTAACTTTTCAAAGAAGTCTAAAGATGGATTGTGTACCCTCTTTTTGGAGAAAATGGATTTCTTTTGATTTTATGTTTGGATTTTGCGTTTGGTTGGATGTTTGGACTTATTATTGGAGACGTCTAGTGACTAGTCCTGCTCTTACTAACGCTTGTTTTGATTTTCGATTTCACTATTTCGACATTGCTTTGATTTGGATAACTAGAGTACTAATTCGCGACGGGCACTCCTGCGATCCGTAAATAAAGTTTCGCACTTGTGAAAATTTCCTTAAACCCTTTTCGAGATGAACCTCGTTTTATAAATGTTTCCCATATAAAAGTTTTCTTATTAATTTTGAAAACCGAATCTTGTCCATGATACTTTTATTTTCTACTCTCAAGTTTCGAGGACGAAACTTTTTAAAACGTGGGGTGATTATAACACCCGCAAATGTACCCTATTTTTATAGTAAATATATTTTACGGATACTTTTCAGCGAAATTTAGTTTTAATTTAGAATTTAATTTTCCGAGTCGAATTTAGAATTTCCGTGTTCGTATTTTAGATTTCCGCGAGATTTCAAGTAAAACCCGTCTTAAGTCGTCTTTGACTTTTTCTTGACTTTTTCCCTTATACTCCCTCATACTACCTCCTAACCTAATTCATTCACACAAACACAACTCAAACACTTCCTTCTTCTCTAAGAAACCCAAAACCCTATCTTCCATAATCTTTCCAAGCTTAGAATCGTCATAACTCGCTCAATTCTCGCTCAAATTCACGTAAGTTCGTCTTATTCTTCCCCTCTTATCTTCCTCTATCCGTATTAGTAATAAAATTACCGTATTTCTCGCTTTTCAATTTATCCGTCTTTCTCAAAGGTGAATTATATTCATCTTTTGTCGTCTTTGTTTAGGTGGAGACTTTCTATACCCCGACAAAGATTACTATCTAGTGGAAAAGGTAACGGTGAAGGGTTACTCGATATCATTTACGTGTTTTAATGTGTTTTCTATGTTAGTAATCGTATTTGGAATAGGATTAGTATTCATAGAAATTGTGTTGATGATGATACTTGTTGTTTGTTGAGAATTGATATGAGAATTGATGATTTATGATAATAGCTGATGATGGTTGAGTTTAGAACAAAATGAAGTTGTCTTGACCCAAGTCACGGTCGTGAAACTCATGTCACGAACGTGAAATAGTGGCTGACCAAATACCCTTGCGTAACAAACAGTTTCACGGGCGTGAAATACAAATCACGGTCGTGACTTGTGCAGTTTCACTGCACTGACCCCTTTTCGTAAAATGATCATATCTCCTTCGTTATTTGTTTTTTTTGGGCTTGTGACCTACCTTTGGAACCGTAAGAGGATAAGCTATCCCCTCAACTTGGAATTTATGAATTTTCATGTCTAGAACTCTAGTTATGACCGTTTGAAGTGGACCCTTGTTTTAGTTAGTTTCCAAACTTGTTGTTTTGAGATAAGATCTATGTTTCTTATTCATTATGCTTCCTAAACTTGTTCTAATGCTTATGTATCATGTATTGATTCATTTTTATCATAGTTAAGGTTATATAATTTCCTATTCTCATGTTTTGTGATGGTTTTTGATATGTCCCACTTTGAGTCGGTTTTACCTTATGTATTTGATGTGAGCACTAATTGTTCAGTGTTTTGAACTCTCATTCCCCGGTCATACTTTATACTCGTTAGACTTAAATGTCGGAGCGGTGAAGTGTAACCGTGATGCCGTTGCGCATTTGTTTAGTGGGGATATGACGACGTTGTTAGGAGGCGAACACAATGCGTTGATTGACCTGGCCGTCAAATGTTGTATACTTGCGAGGTGGTGTCATTGCATGTAGCGTACTAGCTTGAGTTTTGACTATAGATCTCTTTCCGCCTCTTTCGTGTGGTTTAGCCGAATTTGGGGTACTCGACGTCTTTGTATGATCGAGTCTTGGATGTGTAACGTCTTACCACATGTCGAATCGGAACATGTCTTATTCCGAGAGTCTCGCCAGGTTTAGACTAGGACCGTATTATTATCGTCGTCCTACCGAGAGGATTAGAGTCTTGTGTGTACGAAACGTCTTATCGTACATGATTCCGGGATACGTCTTATCCCGTGAACTTGTTTGTCTAGGTCATGAGTATACGAAACGTCTTATCGTATACGGTTCCGGGAAATGTCTTATCCCGTGAGCTTCCATTGGCTTGTCTTGCTATTGTACATGATGCTACTGCGTGCCATTAACCGTGAGAGAATATGTTGTATATTTGTATGATTGGGCGGTTGTTTGTAAGTTGAATTATAGGTGAACGTTGAGTTGGACTCTTGCATAAAATAGACGATTGGCGTAGTTTATATGTCGAGTCTCTATCTTATCAAGTATATGCCGCTAACGGTGAGATGTAAGCCCTAGTGAGTATATAGTTGCCTAAGGGTGTTTCCCCCGAGTCTTTGTATAACATGATGGATTCGGATTTGTATTACATATGCTCTTATCATTATATATTGAATTGCATATCTATCCTTATCGTATTTCACATGTATATCTATATGTATGCATGCTCTACTTTTGTATTTCCTTCTATGTACGTTTAATGTGATATGACTGGGAGAACCCGGAGTTACTCCCCACTGACTGTGGCGTTCATGTTTTTCATGGATGAACAGGTTGCTTGATTTGGATGGCTTTTTGCATGTGGTATTTTGGGTTCGGGTGTGAGCTAGCGGGCGTTGTCCCTGGATGAATCACCTCTAGAAGTTATTTAGCTAGTTTGCTAATCACTTTGACAATGATAACATTTTGAGAGAATACGTCTCTTATAGTATTTTATATTTGGTTTGTAATTATTGACATTCCTCGTATTTCTATCTTGCATGTAAAAAGTTTTAAAAACACCGTATTTTCCGCTTTATAATTCACATGCTTGTTATGTTTTATTTCCGCATTCACGAGGGTTGTCACAGTTCTTAAGAAAGCAAAAAAAGGACTAGTCACAATTAAAGTACATCTGTTGACTTTTGTCATAGCAAATGACTTGTACATGTTTGTTTTGGTGAAAACTTATCTAGTAATGGTTATTAGGCGGGTTAAGGTGATCGTGCTATTAATATGATCTATTGTAAATGTTAAACTCAATCCTCCTTATGAATTGTCGATTAAAGAGAATCTCCTTATTAATCAACCTTAACTATTAAACAACCTTAACATTCCAGTTCAAGGTTTAATTCAACAACGACAATATAGTTTAGAGAATTCGATAGAGAACAAATGGTGCATACAATCCAGCTGCACTCTAAATATTTAAGTGAATTGCTTCTAAGTACTAATATGAGCGAACGCCATACAATATTTATTCCGAGTTGTTACTATGTAAAGTTAATCAATAAGTGCAATCCAAATAATAATACTAACACTACAATGAAAAAAACGATTACTAGTTTTACACCTAGCAACTATGAATCAACATATATATATAAATAAGAACATAAGCAATTCACAATAATCAAGAATATAAATTAAAACATTCAAACTCACATTCAGATATTAAGTGCTTCAATTGCCTGAATCTAAGAGAAAAATGTTAGTTACACATAGCCTCTTGATAATAATAGGGTATTTGTCTAAAAGTTGCATCAGTGTTTTCTAAAACTAAGATAATAAGCTTAAATACCTTTCTAAGGAAAATGAAACTAATGCCAAAAACAAGTTTCACGACAACTCGACTGAAATAAAACAACCAATGAGTCTTAACTTATAATGAATTCTGCGACTAAAGACGAATGTCATACGCATGTTGTGCGTGCCCATGTCACATGTAGAACGCGTTTTTAGGTAGCTTAATATATCTTTGAGCCCACCGATCGTCAAGCTTAGCTTCCGTCTTGAAGACACATGATCAAACCCACATACTAATCAAAGCCCACTCGACCTCCAAAAATCAATAGAACCCGTAAGAACCTATTAATTCCCTCCTACTAACTACGACTAAATGAGTCGTCAAATTCCCCATGCTTGAACGTTTACTCGTCCTCGATGTAAAAGCAAAGATTACAACGAAACTCAAAACAACACTAGTCCAAACAAGCACATGGCAGAAAAAAATCGACTAAAAACACTCTCTTCAATCTTACAACCTTCAAAAATCCCTCTAGATAATATCATAGCCACTACAAAACACAAAAACAAATACATTGTGACTCAACTAACACCTTTTCCAACTGTCCAACAATACACCAATGACAACGTAATACTTCTGGTGATAACAAACTACCACAATACAACGTTAGAAAGCAATGCAACTTTGAGCCAAGTAGTGAATTCACTTAGTCTCCTCTACTTCATCAAATCAACACAAAACCAACAATCGCATAAAAAGCAAACAATCACAACAAAGCACCGCGATTCATCACACCTTAGCCATTATTCCTTCATGACTCTTTCTTCTTTCTCACCTTTCCTATGATACCATGCCAAAAATAGGAGAAAAGAGTAGCGTTAAATGATTTTTATTTCCCTAAATCATTCCTTTTTCCAAGAGTGTCCACCCTTGCGGGTTTTCACTTTTTTTCCCTCATGATAACTCTCGTGGCATGCATCTCGTTACTTCATTTCACTCGAAACGCCCTTTTTGTTTTTCGTTCCGTCCTCGGTCACTTCTCCCAATTTTTCCTAAGAGCAGTTTCGAGTTTTTAACTAGCCAGGGTACTTCGTTTTTCATTTTCCAGTCTTTTCTTTTTTTAGATAAATAATAAAAATTGACGGAAATAGAATATGTACAAGTGCAATAATATCCCTCCCCATGCTTGAACAAAACATACTCTAAAAGTGAAACAAGCAAAACAACGAAATAAGAATGCGAAAATGAACGGCACGAACACAGGATCTATAAGTGATTCGATCTAGTCTCTAAAGTTTGCGTCCACTATCTCTCTTATTAATATTTCCTTTATAACCCAACTCGATTACAAGGAAAAATCCCCACGATCAACCCGATCGTGCCACTCGAGTACAAACCCCGTACCCCAAAATTTCTCACTCACATAATTGAAAAGTACAACACGTTTGTTTCCTTAAATGGTTCTCAAGTAGGAACAATGGAGAGTTACAAAGCCTTAAGAGATGTATTATTAAGAGCCATTCGAAGTGAAGATCAAGAACACAACTCAAAAGGATTTTTTAGAATAACGAATCACACTTTTCATAAGCAAAATACGTTTTTGCACAAAAATAGTGTTATGCCAATCATTTGTTCTCGACTCTCATATAAATATTAATAAAATAGTTAAGGGAATCTCAGAAGATGTGATAAATGATATTTTACAAGATAATAAAAATTTTGCCAAAATATATTTTGCACATCTTTAATAAAGATAATTCTCTAATAATTTACGGAATTACTTTTTTCCCATACGAATTTTACTCTTTCACATACATTTTTTCGTAAAGTTTCCATATGATACCCTTTTACTAAACACAATATTTTTTTCTTCTTAAACACAATCAAATTGACTTTCATGTATAAACTTGACATATAATTAAATCTAATAAAGTTGAACAATTGATTATAACTCTCCAATTAGTGAAGTAACTTTATACTTACAATTATTAATACGTTTTTTATTAATAATTAGGTTTATGTTTAACAATTATTTTAATTACGGTTTATGGTGGTTGTTAGGGTGGTCAACGATTGTCGTTGGATAGTGGTCAAGGGTGTTAAGTATCGGTGGTCGAGGAGAGAGAGTGCGAGGGAGGGCATCAAGGCACCCATCCGTCTCGACGTTGTCACCTCCCGTCAACCGTACGACGACTTGCGGCCGTCGCATTTTCGCTCCTACTTAGACCTGGCACCGATGGCACAATATCTCCCGTGTCCCTGAACTCCCCTTTGCCCTCTCCGTTTCCATCGAGTCCATCGACAAGACCTCTTCTGCCTTGGAGAAAATTGGCTCGCCAGGTGTTGGTCGGAGAACGGGAACAACGATAGTGTGGTCGTCGTTGGTCGGAGCAGGCGAGGGAGGGACGGTGCGAGGTAGGTGGAGGGAGGTCAAGGTCTTCCGGTGGTGGTGTAGGTCGGTGATGGCCATCAGAGCTGGTAAACGGGAATGGTGATGGGAGATGACTGAAGAGGGAAGATGGGAAAATTTATTGAGTGAGAAAATGAAAAGGGTAATGTTGTAAAAGCCGTATGTGAAAGAGTAAAATCCGTATGTGAAAAAGCACGTCCCTAAATTTATTCTCAAAATAAATTTTCCAACTGAAAATAAGATTACCTTAACACAACATTTCGTTCAGAATAAAACAATTTAGGACATGTTTTCCAAATCTCACAAAATAACTTGGAAAAATTATTCAGCGTTTTGACTGCGATGGATCAACTAATTTAAATGTCTTTAAAGTTGTTCAAAACTGTCATAAAATGTCATGCTCAAGATCACCATCCTTACAACTTCTAGACAAAAGAAAAAAGACAAAAGACAAAAGATAAAAGACTAGAGATAATCTTCCTTAAACTTCAATCTCTGTTACCGCCTTTGCAACCCGTAATAATCAAGTCTAACCATGCACATTTTTTTAAGAATAAATATTAAGAAGCAAGGACTTGTCATCATTAACATACACGACTTGTAACCCCAGCCATTTTATTAATAAGAATTTAATAGTATTTAATTATTATTAGTTAATTTTAGTTTAGTCTTAGATTAGAATTATCGTAGTTTGGTTAGATCCGTGTCTAATCCGTTAATTCCGAGCCCATATTCCGGTTCTACCTCGGAAACTTAAGTAGGTTGAGTCTCACAATGAATATTGGGCCTTTGTATTCCTTCACCCACCACAATCAAAACCAATACCACTTACTACTTCTCATTTTTCAGTAACACCCTCCTCTCATCTGTCTCACCAAAACCTAAAACCCCATTGTTGAACCTCATAAACCTCACAACTCAAAATCACCATAACTCCTTCAAATCTAAGCCAATTCCTTTGATTCTTCTTGCTTTCTTCCTCTTTTCTCTTTCTCTTTCTCTTTCTTTTAAGGTAATAAAGGCTCACCATTGTGCAAATTCGTTTTTCCATCTTTAGTCATCTTTTTGAAGAAGAGTTAGAAGATTCAAGAGCAAGCAAGGTAACGTTATACTAGCATCTTATGTGTTTAGGATAGATTTTTACATAAAAAGATGTGTTCTTTATGTTATACTAGCATGAATTGGTGACTATTACTTAAGTATTTGTTGGAATTCATCACATATGCTTCACTTGTGCAAATTTGTGTTAATGATGTTGAATCCATCTTATTAATGGTTAAGCTTATGTTTAATACCTTAAATGTTGGTCCCATAATGTTTTAATAATTGTATGAAATGATTTGCTACTCATATGTTACGTTAAATGAGGTTTTGTAATGATTGATGTTAATAATTGAGAATTGGTGTAATTGGATTTAACTTGGAAGGTTGTTTGTGTTGATTTTCGGACAAAAGAAGTCTCAGCCGGCCTACCCCCCAGGAACCGGCTGGGAACCTCTTGAAGTGAAATTTGGGATTTTGACAAAATTGGACAAGGGAAAACCCACAGACTGGTATTCGGCCGCCGCCCCATGACCGGCTGGGAGCCCCTGACTATTGTTGTTGTTTTCGCATGAGACTTGTAGCCCCAGCCGGGTAGTCGGCCGCCGCCCCCCACTAGCTGGGAAACCCCTACTTTTATTGAAGTTTAATTGTGTGCTCGTACTCCCAGCCAGGTACCCGGCCGCCGCCACCCTAACCGGCTGGGAGTCCCTGTGTTGTGAGTTATTGTTGTCATTGATGAAGGGTGCCCAGACGGGTACCCGGCCGCCGGTCCCCCTTGACCGGCTGAGACCCCCTGCTTCCCTTTTCCTTCTTTTCTTTCACTTGTCTTCACATGCATGTAATGACTCTTATGGTTCGTTTATCTTATAAACTTACGTAACGATATTTAATATTCATGTTTAGACTACGCAATATCTCACATTCTTTTCTCACATGTTTAGTGACGATTTGTAGATACCTCGGTTCTTCACCTTCCGCCAACCACCCAGTGATGATTAGGCCGCATGTTTGGTACGCGGAACGATTTATGACAATTCGTAAGTTTATCGTCAAGTGATAGCTCAAACACTTGTGTCTACCCCTTGGTCGTCATCTACGCGCCGCTACAGTTGTTTTCACAGTCATTAGAGTTCATTTGGAGTCCGGGTCGAAACCGCTTCATTTTACTTAAAACCATTTTAAAACTCAGAGTCGGAATGCTTGAGAATATTTTCGATATTTTATTAATATTTCAATTTCTTTTCTTTTATATAAAATATATCTCGTATCTTTTTAAAAGAGAAGTGTAGATCAACCACAATTCCGTAACAGAAACGTGAGAATCTTCCTTCCGCAGAAGGAAACCTCTGGGGAAATGACACAGCAGGTGTTGTGCCTCTTCCCAAGGCTGTTCTTTCCAAAGTTTGAGTTGTTCTTGAACTCTTCATATTTTTCTACTATAAAAGGAGCACCTCGTTCTCACTTTTAAGGCACGCGTGTGTTCCGCCCTTCTCTTCTCTCTTTGTATTCTAGACCTTGCTCTAAGCTATCGACATCTACGTGCTTGATCAATCGACCACGTAAGCTCAGATCCTTCTGGGTACCAGTCACGTTTTGCATTGACCGACCAATTTGACCACTACACATTCAATCAATCAGTTAATCCTTTAACGAGGGCACTTTATGTATACATTCGAGTCGAGCTATCGCTAAACGTTAACCTAGTCAATCTCGTTTCGTCAACATGTAAGTCTGAGGGTGTAAATCCCGTCTTTTATTTATTTGTATTTTATTATTTGTTCAATTAATGTAAGATCCTTGTCAGAAGTAAATTCAAAACGGATTTCAAAGTAAAACCCCTTTTTTTTTAACAAAACCATTTTAGTGGTCATCAGACGTCGAGAAGAAATGCAGAAGCATCTGCGCTTCTTTGAAGAGTCGCAGCATTTGCTGCGCCTCTTCCAGAGGCTTCCTGCTCCTGCTCTTCTTCTTCTTCCTCTGGTTTCTTCGTCTTTATTTTCCTTTTCTTATTTTAACTTTTCTTCGTACTTAAATCATGTTTAATCTTTTATAAATTGTTTTGTTCTTGACTTAGATCTCTAATAATTCAATATTAGCGTGTTTTCGTCTTTAAGTCAAATTTGGGTCTTAGAGGTTCGATTCGTTCGTACCAAATCTCTGGATTCATTGTTGATATAAGTTATAGTATAGTATTTAATATGTTAAATCACTTTCACTTGAGTCATAGGTCAATAATCCATCGTAAATATACCAAATAACATTAACTGCTTGCGATTCTGACTTCACAGTCATAATTCAACTCAAGAACAGACGCATAGAGCGTTGCGCATCTTCCAGAGGACGTGGCTGTTGCTGCGCCTGTGCTGGGTTGACTTATGTCCCTGAACTTCTGATTTCGCCTTGACGTAGCTTTTATTACGTAATTAATTGACTATTAGTCGTATTATCGCTCCTAATGCGTATTATCGTCATAAAAAATTGGTGGCGATTCCACAAATGCGTATTTCTACGCTTGTCCATCCAAGTGCGCCCCTCCGTGGTTCCCCGTGTACCACAGTTGGCAAGGATCACCAATTCGTGTATCACACGGTTTTAGCATGCTTCCCTGTTTGAGTCGATTATGCCTTGAATAATGGATCAAATCTTGTTTATTGGATGTTTTGAACTCTCATTTCCCGGTTGCCCCTCTATTCTCATTAGACTTGATGTCGGAGCGATAAGAGTACAACCTTAATGCTTGTGCATTTGTTTATTGGGGATATGACGACGTTGTTAGGAGGCGAACCCAATGCGTTGATCAACCCGACCGTCAAATGTTGTATCCTTGCGAGGTGGTGTTATTTGTATGTAGCGTACTTTCTGGACTGTTTTACGACGCCTCATTGATATGAGTACTTGTTATTGTGACAACCATTTCTGTTAGAAGCCCTTACCGGAAATGGTATACTCGTCTCTTTCCGCCTCTTCCGTTAGCTGCCCTTGCCGGATTTGGAGTACTTAGATTCTATGTTTGACCGAGTCATGGATTTGTCACGCCTTACCACTTGTTGAATTGGGAAACCCCCATATCCCAAGAGTCTGGCCATATTTTGACTAAGACTGTATTATTACCGTCGTCGTACCGAGAGTATTGAGTTTGGAGTCGTCTTTTTTCTTGCATAGTGCAATTGTTAGTGTGTTTCATTTACCGTGAGAGGGTGTGTTTGCTTATGTTTTATTTCATATTGGATTGTATACTTGGAATTGTTAGATGCTTGTGATTAATTTGTATGTTGAGTCCCCAACCTTCTCAAGCATATGTCGCTAATGGTGAGATGCAAGCCCTTAATGTTCTATATGGTTGCCAAGGGAAGTCTTCCCCGAGTCTTGTATTGCATGATGATGATGAATGGTGTTTCCTATACTAATATATATTGCCATTGTTGTAATGTTATTCTCATATCCGGCATGATAAATATATGTTCTATGATGATATATGCTTATATGCTTGCTTATGTGCGTTTTGATGTGATATGGCTGAGAGAACCCTGAGTTACTTCCCACTGACTGTCACATTCATGTTTAATGAATGAACAGGTACAAGTCGGTGTTACATGGGGTGAGAGTAGTGTGAGCTAGCGAGCGTCGTTCTACGATGATTTACCTTTAGCCGTTTAGACACTTACATTTTTGGGATTATTGTTTAATTTTGGGATTGTCATCCTCCTTATAGTTTGTAACACCCCAGATTTTATAATAACGAGTAGTTTAATAAAGTCGTAAATTTTATAAATTCGTCTTTTACTTTTATTGGTTAAAATATTTTAAGTCGATAATTTATGATTTCGTGGCTTTAAATTAATGTTAAATGAAATTTAGTTTAGTTGAGTAGAAAACGCCGCATTCTAGTCCGTTAAGAGTTCATAATCGGATTCTACACGAAAATCCATGCGAGTTGACCCAATATGAAATTTGGGCTTATATTATTCATCATCTCAAAACAAACCCACTAAACCTCCTTCTCCCTCCTCCATTTTTCAGCAACTTCCTTCTTCTTCCTCAAACATAAAACCACCATTAAACCTCCATAACTTCATAAACTTAAGACGGATGCCATTTATCCTTTTCTCAATGAAACTTGACGATTTTTATATCAATCTTATCCTCTCATCCTCCTCTTAATTTTTATAACATAAAATATCCATTTCCTCCAACTTTTTATAAAACCCATTTTTTCTAGATCTAAACTTAAGACGGACACAAATTCTTCGTTTCTAAACCAAATTCGATTCCGTTTAATGTTTTGAAATCCCCTCACCATCCTCTTTCTTTCTATATGATAAAAGATCGAAACTTTTAACCTTGTTTTAAGACCGTCTTTTACCATATTTCGGTTTTGGGTTCTTGTCGCTTCATTTATCGGGAAAAGATGTGTTTTGAAGGTTTTGGGTCAAAGAATTCATGTGGGTTGATAGTTAGCTTGGGAATCGAAGATTTGAAGTGCTAATCTAGGTAACGTAGACGGGTTACTCGATATCACTATTTTGTGTTTTATGTGTAGAGTAGTATCTATCATGAAAAGATGCGTTCTTTGTGTTAATTTGTATGGATATGTGTTTACTACTCTCTTTCATGTTTAATTCACCTCATATGCTAATCCTTTGCAAAGTTGTGTTAATGTTGTTGGATTTATTCATTTATTATGTAAAACTTGTGTTTGTATAATAAATGTTGTCTCATGATGTATTAAGTGACTATAGGTAATGATTGGGTATGATTATGTTGCATTTAATGAGATTTGGTAATGATAATTGGTGGTAGAAATGATTGGGTAGTAATTGAATTTGAGTATTGTTGTTGTTCTTTTTGTTTTCGTGACTTGTGTGCCCCAGCCGGGTGATCGGCCGGGAGTCCTCTGATTGTTGTTGGTTGAATTTATTGAATTTAATGAATTTTGAGCATTTGCGTGCCCCAGCCGGGTGGCCGGCAGTCGCCTAGCCGACTGGGAGCCTCTCGTTATTCCTTTGTTGACTTGTTCATGTTGTGGTGCGTGCCCCGGCCGGCCCACCGGCCGCCGCCCCATTGGCTGGGAGCTTGCCTCCCCTCTCTTTCTTTCTTTCTCGGTTGACCTATGACCCTCACCCAGGTAGCCGGCCGCCGGTCACTCTCACCGGCTGGGAGTCCTTGTAATGTTGTTGATTGTTGTTTGGTGTGTCCTGGTGCCTAGCCGGGTACTCGGCCACCGGTCCACTTGACCGCCGGTCTATATCGTTTATCGTAGTCCGACCAGGAGGATTGAGTTTAGAGTTGATAAGCATTTAATTAGTCACATTTTTCCTTTCATTTCATCCCCATTTTGGTCCGTTTACATGGATATACGTGTCTTTAATTGCATATTTGCTTCCCGATTTCCCGTGCTATGAATGTCGATCTCAATTTGCAGGAATTAAGGCGGAAACGAAGAAATCGGTGCATAAAGACCTTGCATGAGTCGGGATTTGGAAATGAGAAGAAGAATGAAATGAGGAGAGTCAGGTGGCGCAGGCCGGTCAACTGACCGGCGGCCGGCCACCCGACCTAGACCGCAACTCCACAAAGAAGGAAAAAGAAAGAGTGAAGAAGTTGGCCCAGGTAGTGCCGGCCGGTCGACCGGCGGCCGGTCGACTACCCGGCATGTGCAACAACAGTAAGCACTTGGGAAGTTCACGGTGTTCCAGGCCGGTATAGGGCCGGCGGCCGGGTACCCGGCTGGGACCCCCATCTCATACTTAGCATATTTTTCAAAGACGAGAAGAAGGAGCCACTGATGTGCTCCAGGCCGGTCAGAGGGCCGGCGGCCGGTCGACCGGCCAGGAACACAGCTCCGCAAATTCGCCCCTCTTCTATTTTTCTTTCTTAATTTCGAGATACCTATATATACCCTTCCCTTAATATTTTGTAAGCAGCTTTTCATTATCTCTTAGCACAAAACCCTAGATAATTTGTAACCTCTATTACTCATTAATTACTCTCTTAATCGTTCCCTAATTAAGTTTAATTTCTCAAATTCAAGTTAGTAGATCTAGTCTTTCTTAGGAGAACTATCATAGTTTGGGTTTGTATTGAAGTTTTTGGGTGAAGACATTCCCCCTATTCATTAATACAAGCTTTGTTGGTATAAATTTCTCATCTTTTTGTTATTTATGTTATTTATTTTCATTTCTAGTTTATTGTTTATCATTTGATTGTTATAATTATTCATTTCCTTAGCATGATGTTCATCTCATTATTCCTTGCCTTTAGTTGTTTGATTTCCCTTAGCATGAGTGAGTAGTTTCCCTCTAGGGTTTAGGGGGAGCCTAAGGGAGGATTATGTGGGATAATTAGTTGGGTAATTAGTATATTTGTGGTAATATTTTGGGTATTAACCATATGCACACTAGGAGTTTGATGAAATGTGTAAACGAAAGTTGCCCATTTTATCAAGTATCGTTTGATTATCTCTTAAGCGACGGTGGTAGAGATGATTAGACTAAGTGTTTATATGGGTGATTTGAGACAAATGCGATGGCTTTGTTGATGATTATTAATTGTTGAGACATTAGCAATTAATCCTACTCGAATTTATTACCCATTTGCTAATTACTAGACTAACCCATTAATCCCCCTAAGGTGAACCCTTTACCTTGGTTTTCCCTTAATTATCTTTGCCTTATCATCTAGCGATTACTTGCGTTTTCTAGTTTTTAGTTGATCTTCTCACCCAACTCTTATTAGGCTAGAATAGGATTCATTCAAACTTGTAGTTGACCCCTCCATCCTTGTGGTTCGACCTCGACTTCCGCTATCGCATTAGTTGGGTTTTATAAATTGTTTTTGCTTGAGCAGTACGCGACAAACCGTTCATCAAATGGCGCCGTTGCCGGGGATGTCGTAAGGAAACTCATAGTTTGTTTTGTGTCTTAGATTTAGCCAAGTTACTTGTTGTTTTTGTTGGTATTTAGTTGTTAGATTATTTGTAGAGTGCCTTGCATTATTGTCTTTCCCTAGTGAAGGCACTCTACAAATAATCTAACAAGACTAGGAGTCTAACTTGTTTTTGAGTTGCTTTTGAGTGCATGCCTAGGGGTGAAGGGTTGTTCTTGAGCCATCCGGAGCCCGAAAGGTTATTTAGGACTCTCCGTGCTAATACACTTGCTCGGGTTAGGAATTCAAGAAGGGTTAGCCGTCAACAAGACAATACTTCTATTGCTTCTACATCCACTCCAACAACCGATCACCCACAAAACGACATCATTGAACCCATATTCGAAAATCCCTTCTACAATACACTACAAAATACACCACCAAGTTCACCACCTACGATACCTCAACAACAAAATCAACCACAAATGACGACTTTGCGTGACCGTAACCGACCCAATCATGATGATACCCAATCTCCTATCAATTTCGGTGTCTTGGCCCCAAATAACTTTGAGATTCACCCGGCTCAAATGAGTTTGATTGAGCGGGATAGCTTTGGAGGCCTTCCCGATGAAGATGCTCATGCCCACTTGAGGAAATTCAAAAGTAGAGTGGCGATCATGAAGAGGAATGGTGTACCCGAAAAAACCCTTTGTCTAATGTTGTTCCCATTTTCTCTTAAAGACCGGGCGGAGAGGTGGTTGAATAACCATGCTCCAAACACTTTTACTACTTGGGATGCCCTAGCTAAGGAGTTTCTAAGCAAGTACTACCCCGCCTCCAAAACGGCGATGCTAAGAAATGAGATAACAACCTTCCAACAAGAGGATGGAGAATCCTTGGGAGAGGCATGGGATCGATTCATTGATTTACTTGCCCGTTGCCCTCATCATGGCATTGCGGATTGGTATGTCACTCAAACATTCTATCAAACTCTTCTCCCTCAAACCAAGGCTATGGTGAATGCTTCCGCGGGGGGAGTTTTGATCATTTGAATGACCAACAAGGGGCGGCATTGATTAAGAAAATGGTTGAGTCGGAGTCTAGCTATGGTACTAGAGGAAATAGCTTGAGGAGGAGTTCTAAATACCCAAGTGAGAACTTTTCAAATGCGGATACCAATGCCAAGATTGATTTGCTCACACAAACTTTTACTAAGGGTTTTGCCGAGCTTCAAAAGGCTCAAAATCAAAGTCAAGGCCATCATGTGAATGAAGCTAGTGGGTCTTATGCACCTCCTATGGTGGAAGCTTATCAAACCCCTACTTGTGAAATTTGCAATGGGTATGGACACACCTTTGAAGTTTGTGGGAATAATGTATCTTATAACAATGAAGGAGGAAATGACTATCAACATGTGAATGCATTTCAAGGAGTCAACAACAACCCACGGCCCTCAAGGCCTCCATTCCAAAGTCAAGGAGCTTACAACCCAAATTCCAACTTCTATCATCCGAGTTCGAAATTTCACCCAAACATGAGTTACAAAAGCCAAAATGTGTTAAACCCTCAACACACACAAGCTCAACCTTCCAACCCTCCGGGTTTTTCCCAACCTAGAGGGGGAGGTCAATTTTCAAGAGGAAACTACAACAATCAATTCAACAACTCTCAACATGGCCAAGGATCCAACCAATCCCAAAACCAATACTTCAATGATCAAGGTTACAATAACCAAGGTAACTTCCAAAACCAAGGTAATTGGAATCAAGGTCAAGGAAATTGGAACCAAAGCCAAGGGAACCAAAACTTCAACAACCAAGGCCAAGGTAATTTTTACCAAGGCAACCAAAACAATCAAGCAAGTCAAGGGGTTCCCGATCATTCTTTCCAAGGCCAAGGGTCAAATTTCAACAACAATCAAGGGTCAAATTTCAATGGTCAAGGTTCAAGGGGGCAACAAGGAAATTTCAATAACAACCAACAAGGAAATTTTAACAACCAAAGAAGCAACAACCAAGGTTCAAGTAGTCGAAATGACTATGCATTTGCCCTCCCTTTAACAAACCAACCTCATCAAGACAATGAACCTTCAATGAGTGAAGTTTTGCAACTAGTCAAAAACATGGAGATCCAAAACAACTTGGCTTTGCAAAATGTCACTAATGCGCACAAAAAGGAGGTGAGAGAATTGGAAGCTAGGTTAGCTTCTCAAGCTTTGAACAATCCTCAAAGGCCTCCGGGAGGTCTACTTGCTCAAGGGAAAAGCTCCAAGGATGCTTCATCAAGCCACCAAGCATGTGCGGTGACTTTGAGGAGTGGACTTGTGCTTGATAACCCCTACATGGATATGATGAATGATGAAATTCCAAATGAAGAGCACGTTGAGGAGGGTGATGAAACCGAAGAGCCCATTTTGACTCCTACCTTGGAGTTAAAAGATGATGGCAAGGGTGAAGATGATCAACCCAAAGAGGGAGAAGATGGGTATATCGAAATTATGCCTTATGAGGAGGACATGATCAAGGATGCCAATGATGAAGGAGTAGAGGTACAACCAATAGCAAGAGCTAAGGTAACCAAGAAAACTCCCATTCCAAAGGTATCTTCTAGTTCTCCACTTGTTGTTTCCGATATCCCCTATCCCTCTAGAGCATTGAAAACTAAGGAAAACTTCAAGTTCACCCAATTTAGAAAAATGCTTGAGGGACTTGAAGTGACCTTACCTTTCACCGATGTTATATTGAACATGCCCACTTACTCAAAATTTCTAAAAGACATCTTGACTCATAAGAGGACTTTGGGTACCCAAGATGTTATGATTATGGAGGCGGAGTGTAGTGCTCTCCTCATTAATCCTAACTCTTTCAAAATGCCAAAAAAGCTTGGGGACCCCGGAAGTTTCTCTATCCCTTGTGTTGTAGGGGGAGTCATGATTTCAAGGGCATTATGTGACAACGGTGCAAGTGTAAGTGTCATTCCCTTAACTATTGCTAAAAGAATTGGACTTGATAGTTTAACCCACACTTCTATGACTCTACAACTAGCGGATAGGTCCATTAAGCAACCTTTGGGTGTGCTTGAGGACATACCCGTTAAAGTTGGTAAATTTTTGATTCCCACGGATTTCGTTGTCCTAGATATCCCGGAGGATAGCCACACTCCCATCATCCTCGGTAGGCCCTTTTTGGCTACCGGAGGAGTCCTCATTTATGTGAGGGACGGGCGGCTAACCTTTAGGGTGGGGAACAAAACCCTTGAATTTAATCTTCCTCATCTAGTGAAGGGACCAATGTTTCACAAAGCCTGCTCGGTAGAAGTCATTGAAGAAGTGGTTGAAAGGGTGCATGAAGAAGAGAAATGTGAAGAAGAAACTCTACAAGTGGCACTCCATGATGAGGAGATGGGAGATGACCATGAGGTAGATGATGAGCTCTTGAAGAAGGTGGAGGACCTTCTCCCTCCAAAGGTACAACTAAAGCCCTTACCTCCCTCACTTAAGTACTCTTTTTTAGGTGAGGGAGAGACTTATCCCGTTATCATTAATGCTAATTTGAGTGAAGGCCAAGAACTTGAACTTTTGAAAATCTTGAAAACTCATAGGGGCTCACTTGGATATAGCATTGATGATATCAAAGGTTAAGTCCTAATCTTTGCATGCATAGGATTGTCTTGGAGGAGGGTAGCAAACCTAAGGTAGATGGGCTACGTAGGTTGAACCCTAAGATGGCGGAAGTGGTTAAAAGTGAGGTTATGAAGTTGTTAGAGGCCGGGATTATCTACCAAATAACCGCTAGTTCTTGGGTGAGCCCCGTCCATGTAGTGCCCAAGAAAGGAGGGGTGACTATGGTGGAACAAGAGGATGGGACTCTCTTAGCTTCTAGACCCGTGACCGGGTGGCGGATGTGCATTGATTATCGCAAATTAAATGCCGCCACCCTCAAAGACCACTACCCCATCCCCTTTATTGACCAAATGCTTGAAAGGTTAGCGGGGCATTCTTACTATTCATTTCTAGATGGTTATTCCGGGTTTTTCCAAATCCCCATCCACCCGGAAGACCAAGAGAAGACCACATTCACTTGTCCCATAGGAGTTTATGCTTATAAGAGGATGCCCTTTGGGCTTTGTAACGCTCCGGGGACTTTCCAAAGATGTATGACGGCAATTTTTGCCGATTTTCTTGAGAAGAGTATGGAGGTCTTCATGGACGACTTTAGTGTCCATGGAGACTCATTTGATCTTGGGCTATTGAATTTGTCGAATGTTTTGCAAAGATGTGAGGAGCACAACCTCGTCCTCAATTGGGAGAAATGCCACTTTATGGTGGAGGAGGGGGTTGTGCTTGGCCACATCGTGTCTAAGAGAGGGATAGAAGTTGATATGGCTAAGGTTTCGGTAATAGAAAACTTGTCACCCCATACAAATGTGAAGGGAGTGAGAAGCTTTCTAGGCCATGCGGGCTTTTACCGACGTTTCATCAAAGATTTTTCTAAAATTGCCAAGCCTTTAACTTCTCTTCTTCTCAAAGACACACCATTTGTATTTGATGAATTTTGCTTGAGTGCTTTTTGTAGGTTGAAGGAGGCTCTTGTGACGGCTCCCATAATCCGCTCACCGGATTGGAGCCTTCCCTTCGAAGTTATGTGTGACGCCTCCGATTATGCGGTCAGGGCGGTGCTAGGCCAAGTTGTGGACAAGAGGCACCATGTAATCTACTACACAAGCAAAACTCTTGATCAAGCCCAAGTCAACTACTCTACGATGGAAAAGGAGATGTTAGCCATTGTTCATGCCGTGGAAAAAATTCCGGCAATACTTTGTTGGCTCTAAAGTTGTGGTATACTCGGATCACTCCGCCTTGAGACAATTGTTAGTGAAAAAAGATGCAAAGCCAAGGCTCTTGAGGTGGGTTCTTTTACTTCAAGAGTTTGACTTGGAAATTAAAGACAAGGCGGGGTCGGAGAATGTT
>JAIUZE010013192.1:0-14939 GCA_022085475.1 Heliosperma pusillum
GTGGTTGAGCACCACATGATGCCTTATTATTTGTAGAAATTATTGGGATGCCTTGTCATTTGTAGGAAACGCCCCCTTATTGTGATTAAGGTTGAATCATGTGATTGTATTAGATTCAGTTATATATGTTATGTGTGTATGATCATATGGGCTTTGTCACTCGTGTTGTTTATGTATTGCTTATTGATTTCTCTACTCAACTTTGATTCATGTTTTGTCTCTTGTGAAATCCTTTTAAAAACTGTCTTCCGTGATCTACTTGACAATTGTCGATTTGTGGTAAATATGTAACACCCTGGCCCAAACTCTAGGTCGAGAGCGGCCACTCACGGTAGCTTGTCAGGCTGTGTACATGGCTCACAAATCAAGACGATTCATTTCCAATGCATTTTGTTCTCACTCATGCGCATCCTAGGAACTTCCAGGAGGTCACTCATCCTTAGACTACTCTCAGTCAAGCAAGCTTAACTTTTGAGTTCTTTTGCATGGATAACCAGAAAAGAAAGTGCACTTTGTTGATATCACTAGTACTTGCAGTCCCTTTAAGCAATAGTCATATTTTTAAGCCTATCAATGGATATATTCAGGGGCACCCCACGCATGGAGTATTACAAAGTAGGTTAATGATTCAGGTATTGCCTCTAGAGATTGATGATGATGCATGTGATGGAGCCATGGGTGATCGACTTGTTTATATAGTGGTTAACAATGGAAAGGCAATGCGTAATATTATAAGGGATAAAAACGCAATATGGGTCCTAACCATGGCACTAGGTCAACTAACAAGGAGACATATCCGTTCTAGCCACACAAGTCAAACAATAATCATTCATACATCTCATATATGTTTGTCACAATGAAAAATTTGTCTTATAAATTTAAAAGACCAATAGTTTGATTTATGATCAGGATATAATTTGTATTTGTTGTTTCACTATAAGAAAGAAGTCATTTTGCGACGGAAATAAAATCCGTCACAAAATGGACTTTGCGACGGATTTTTTCGTTTTTTGAAACGGATTGTTTGCGACGGATTGAATTCCGTCGCAAGTAGTCATTTTGCGACGGAAATTCCGTTGCAAAAGTCAATTTTTTGCGCTCAACTTTTGGCTCGCGCGGGAAAATATATTTGTGACGGATTAATTTATTTGAGACGGAAATTCCGTCGCAAACTCATCCCACATCGAAAAAAAAAACAGCAGATTTCTTATGTTTATATACGTTCCTTCACCTCTTACATTGAATATGTGACTTATGAATTGACGCGGAAAAACATGCGGTAAAAAAAAGCGCGCGAGATGAATCCACGCGCGAAATGATAAAATGTCAACAAAAACAGAATTAAAATAGGGGTTGCGACGGAAATTCCGTAGCAAAATTTGCGACGGAAATTCCGTAGCAAAATTTGCGACGGAAAATCCGTAGCAAAATTTGCGACGGAAATTCCGTCGCAGAATGTACCTCTTGCGACGAAAATATGCGACGGAAGATTTGTGACGGAAATTCCGTCGCAAATGCCTTTTAGCGACGGAATTAAGTGTATTTGCGACGGAATTGTCTGTCGCTATAAGTCTATTTTTTTGTAGTGTTTAAAAGAGAATCTATCTCATTTTTCCGACCCAGAAGAACATTCCGACTCAGGAAACTGAGAAAAATAGTCATTTCTCAATGCGATTCATAATCAATAAGCAATTCATAATTATAATTTAGATGAGCGGTTCATCAAAATGCATAAAACTGAATTTTAATAGGCATGACAACATTATCCCGACCAAAGAAACTATTTGCTTAACTCGAGATACAAAATAATTGCCAAAAATATTCATAATTGAAAAATAATTCATAATCGTAATTTACATGAACAATTCATCTAAACAAACGAGACCAGATATCTTGATGAAAGAAACCATTTCCCCTACTCAAGATATAAATCAAATGCCCAAAATAATTCGTTATTGTAAAACAACTCATAATCATAATCAATATATTTTCTTGACAAAATATAACAAAACCAAGCGATTTTCAAACAAAATCAAATGATTTTCATATAAAACAAGGGTAAACAAACATAGTATGATCGGTTCCTAACCAATCATGGCTTGGCCAATTCGGAACCGGAACTAACGCATTTAAAACAGTCCCAAATAATCTAAAACCGAGCTAAAACATGATATACCGCGCTGTAATGTTAAATAGACCGGTTAAACTATAAATACACCGGATTTTAAAAATGTTAAACTGGTTCTTTGTGTAAAATAGTCCAATGTACATGGAACCGGCCAGTTTAACACGAAAACCGGTCTTAAACATACGAAATAATTTCGAATGTCATAAATCACGTTAATTGGTTTGTTCAACCTTTGAAACAATTGGTCACCTGTCATCTTATATTGTTTGAATCTTCTCTTAATCATGGTAGGACTCATAGCATTTTATGGTTTTAGAAAAAAAAAATTAGGGCAGATTTTACACTAATTCAAAACTAGGGTTTGTTTAAAAAAAATTCAATTTCATAATTTACAACATTAAATTCGCAAATTGGAAATAGCCTAAACATGTTTCTAATGGATCTACCAAAAACCAAATAAATCATATCATTTGAATCTTTCATAACCAATTATGAGGCACGATTCAAGTCGATTTGAATAATACTACGCAATACCGCTTTGATACCACTGTAAGGGTTTTGAACACCCTTATGCCCGAATCAATTGCAAATATTATAGAAAATAACATAGTAATAATACGAATCACATACCTCTTAGCGCAGCGGAATAAAAGCGATAATAAGAATTATATTTGATGTAGAAATCCAGTAACCCAGACGAATAATTAGCACCCCATATGTGATGCCTCTACCGGTATCCACACATTATAAGTGGTCATTTCCGGGTTCGGGCCAACATGGGACTGGTCAAGAAGAATAACTTTACCCAACGGGCCAAAGTAGAATAAGGCACGCCCGCTTAAACGAGCCTAAATGTGTGCCCGTACCCTCCCTTTACTAGCGGGCACGGGTGACCCACGGGCAAGCGGGCTACCATTTTTTACTTGCAAAAATCACAAATATATATTGAACCAATTTTTTATTAATTTAAGAATAATAATTAACATAATTAATTATAATTTATCAAATAACTATCTTGATTTACATTATTATTGTTTGAACATTTATTTAAGTTAATATAAATACTTTCGTTATATTATAACCTTATAGTTTACGCATTATGTTTTACAAATGACTACTTTCTTATTCTATATCCCTATAAATTTATAAGAATTTTTATAAAAATTGTCATTTTTAAGAATAAAAAGTAAAGAATTTAAATAGTAAACGGGTCTAACAGGCCGCCCCGCGGGCTTTCTTATTGTCCATACCCGCCCTTTTAGCTTGGCGGACAGGGCCTGGCCCGCACTCTTATTGTTTCGGGTAAAAAATATTTGTCCAAGCCCACTAAGGAAGCGGGTCGGACGGGCCGGGCCTAATGGGCGGGACGGCCCATGAACAGCTCTACCACACATGTACTATACCACACATTGTATTCTAGTACTAGAAGGGAAGAAAGACAACCTTGAGAAAACTATTTTTCTCTCTTGTATTTCTCACTCTATATGTCAAACTTATAAATAAGATGAATAGGTTTGTCACACAAACTCTTCTTATATAGATGAGATATATAATTTAGTTTCCTAAAATCCTACCTAGAAGCGCAGTTGGGCCTAATCAGTATGAGAGTCCTATTAGCATTATTATAAGCCCGACACAACCTTGAGAAAACTATTTTTCTTTCTTGTATTACCCTCTCTATATGTCAAACTTATAAATAAGATGAATAGGTTTGTCCCACAAACTCTTCTTATATAGATGAGATATATATAAGTTAGTTTCCTAAAACTCTATCTAAAAGCGCAGTTGGGCCTAATAAGTATGAGAGCCATATTAGCATTATTATAAGCCTGACTTATAATTATACTAATATCGTACCTTTTGTATGTGACCTTGTAGTCCTACTTAAGATTACCAGACACGTAAAGCATTTACGTCTAAAACCGACATTGGCGTCTAACAAGGCATATCGACTACATAGACTTAAGCGGGATAATTTGTATAGCGCAATGGACATAACTCGATCCTTCAAAAAATTTAGCGGTAAAATTTATTTGTTGTCTTATTCATTTAGTTTGGGGGTTGTTAAACATCAACAACGTTTTTGTAACTATCGACGACGTTTTCAAATGACCAAATTTCCCTTTTGACACTAAACTCAATCTATGTTTTCTCTCCCTTTTCTCTCAGGCCCTTCAAAACCGACAAAACTTGATTTAAACAAACAATCGATCATCAAAATCAATTGGCATCGTAAATTAATCGCATTGTAAAAATTTTAATTGACAAAGCTTAATTAAACTCTTCGGTACGTTAACAAATTAATCACATCGTAAATTTTTTATTTATTTTTCCGAATTCTTAATAGTCTCTTATTAATGGTTCACATTAATTGAATTATGTCAGGTTTTATCAAAATTCAAGTCAACATGCGAAAATTAGAAACCATTGAAAATCATCGTTCAACCCATGAACGAACAATGAGGACTCAACGTCCAATCCATGGCTGGACATTGAGTTTCAACGTCCAACCATGAAGACATGTTAATACACGTTGATACTCAACGTCCATCCATGGTTAGACGTTGAGTATCAATGTTTGTCCATGGTTGGACGTTGATACTTAATGTCCAACCATGGATTGGACGTTGAGTCTCATTGTCCGTGCATATATCGGATAATGAGTCTCAATTTCCCTTATGTGGTCGGACTTTTAACTCGGATTTATCTATTTTTGTGCATTTTACGTAATTTTTGTAGGTTTTTAAAAAAAATTTGTTTAATTATTATCCAAATTTCATAAGAAAGGTCTCGTGTAAAAATTGTGGGTGATAATTCCGGTGGTGGTTCGGGTGGTAGTGGTCGTGTCAAGCCTTCGGTGGTGGGACAGTGGTGGAAGGTGGTGGTGTGGGAGGTGGGTTTTTATTTTTAGGGAATATGCAAAAGAGATGATATTAGTGAGTTAGAGAGAGTAAAAGGGTATTTTTATGAAAAATGTCGTCGATATTTTACAATAGGATTTAGTTTTAGGGGATGTTATGTTTATGTATAAGGTGGGCACAATGGAACGATGATGGCATGCTGCCGTCGGTCATTAGTTTATTTACGTGCATTCGAGTAACTGTATAATGATTGATTTACCACAGTTGCCTATCTTTCTAACCAATTACATGGAAAAATTCTTTTGTCCTCTTAGAGGATCGTACTTCTTAACCTACGACTTTATAATATTCCTTTTTTATTCTCCTTTATGTGTAAGGAGGACGGTCCTCCCAGAAGACACAAGATTTTTTCAATGATATGTAGGGAGTAATAATCTATTCATCTGAAAATATAGATTGGTAACGGACTATTAAATTACTAGTCCTATTATGTTCAGTTAAATAAATTCATATACTATATAGTTTTGGTGTAGAAAGATGTCAATTATTTGGAGTGAGTAGGTTGAGTTTTGGAAACTATAAAAACAATAGTCATTTCAATTTAGGAAAATAAGTAACTTAAGTAAAATAATTAGATGATAATCGTTCACCTTAAATTTTTGATACTGTGACACCCTCAAATTTGCGGAAAGAAAAGAATAATTTTAAATACATAACGAAGGGTGTCATAAATAAAAAGGTTCATTACAAAAGAAAATTTATATTATACATATGAATTATACAAGACGGGAGACATATCTCCCGTATAAATACGGAAATAAAAGAGTGTATAATAATATACAATCTAAGAACCGAATATAGGTCCCAGGTAATACTTCGCTCGCTAGCTCGTCAATGTACCCCAAATATGCATTCACCACCTGTTCGACCGCATTAAATATAAACACGGAAGCCACAGTCAGTGGGGAGTAACTCCGATTCCTCCCAGCCACGAAATGTCGAGTTTAATGAAACATGAATAACATAAAAGCAATGTATATAAAGAATACAAAACCTTAACATATATGATATGCTTTTCATGTTATGAAACATATAACTAACAAATAACCTAGCATGTGAAAGCTATCATGTGAAACCGATAATAAACTATAACTCGAGGTAGGGAAGCTGGTATGCTAGCTCAGAGGTTCCTCTCAGAAACATTGCCGTGATACACTCAAACCCTATCAACACGTACTTCATGTGAATCGTTAACATCGGTAATCCAAACTCTATCAATCTTAGCCGTCTTGCCATCTCACCTTCTAGAACTCATAGAATCATACAAACATGAAAGACCAATACTTCTACAAACAGGCATGAGTTCTTAGCACGGTCAATAGAAGACTTCTGTAACTCGAGTCTATACCACGAGGTAGGATATACTTAAATATTTAGGCTCAGCGGTCACTCCGGTAACATGGCCCAAATACCAAGCACACATCTAGGCTCAGCGGTTACACTAATAACATGGCCCAGATTCAAAGCACATATCTTAGCTCAGATGTTCCTCTCAGAAACATGTCCAAGATACGACTCAACCCTAAACCTAGACTGCGCAGACCCAGAGAAATGCGGAACAACATCGCATCCAAGACCCATGATACAATCACATGAGTACACCCTAAGAAGATCCATCAAAGGGGTTGGCTAGTACTTAAACTGGCTCCATTTCCCCAAGTGGAAACCATGGCAGCCATACCCCGACTTGGATATAAACCCACCAAGCCGGGACACAGAAGCTATCAAGCAGTAAACTCCATATGCTCGTTAAAGATAGTACAGGCCTATCAATGTCATGGTCCAAGATACTCATTTAGAATTATAATGGTCAAGACGCCATATACTCATAATTCTCTATGGGTACTTAGTCAACACGACACCAACCATATAATTAAACAGTCACGGGAAAATCATCCTATCATGTGACTAATTGCATATAAATCATATTCAAATATCATATCGCCTCATTTCTACTAAGGCTCATTCATTCATTCATTAAAATAAAACCTTACCTGAAGACAAATCCCCGACCCGAGTCCCGCGACGGGTCATCAGTCAACCGGGGCTGACTAGATCTTAGTTTGACCAAACCCGTTTGGTCAAACCGGCTAGAAACAGAGTCTTAGCCCTCGAGGCTTGAACATTAGAATATCACATTCATTTCATGTTATTTCATTCTATTTCTAACATGTGAATTATTAAAATCATACGAAAACCCGTTTAACTTAACGGATATCATTTAAACTACCCTCTCGTATTATAATTTCTAACATGTGGGAAATAGTAATTTTATGAAAAACCTTTTTAATTAAATATTTTACTTATTAATATTTCTCACTTGCTAATTATTACAAAACACGATAAAAATAACGATAACTCAAAAACCGTCACAGTCCCAAGGTGGGACCCACGGCTGATTTTGGGCCGAGACACACATGGGCCTGGACTGGGCCCCACGGGCTGGTTTGGGCTGTTTTGGTTTACTTTACTAAAACCGTTTCTAATTATTTCCCGCCTGCTTAACATAATTAAAACCCGTCAAAACAATAACCAAACAATCAAACATCGACACAAACACCAAAGACCAACACCGGACCAAATCCAGACCGGGCTGGACCGGCCTGAACCGGTCTGACCAGGCCTGAACCGGCCGGTCTGGTTCGGTTTCCAGCCCCATTTCCGGCCACCCTCCACGGTCCAACACCACCACCCCTCCAAATAAATTCTAACATGATTTTTATTAACAACATCCATTTTTAAACATCCTATTCAACCATCATTCATATAAAAATCATGGTTATAAATAAACCATCATAATATGTCAAGAACAACCAACATGACAAAATTAATACAACATAGAAAAATAACAACCAATCATGTTACTAATTAAAAATCATAAGTAACAATAATATGAACTAAAACAAAAGAAACTAAGGTATGTAACATTTATTCGTCGAGTAACTCGGAATTGTTACCTTAGCTAGCAAAATCAAGTAGCACCAAAATAATAAGAACTAAGAAAATAAGAAACCCGCCTTCTAGTCTTCTCCTAAGATATACGAGTCACCAAACTCGTCTTCAAAATCTTCCCTTATAAGAAATGACAAGAATAACTTTATTAGAATTAAAAGTTGATTTTCCATAATTAAAGTGTTGAAAACGATTTTGTCGGAATTGGAAATAAAACGTACTTGAAGATGGAGAGCGAAGAGGAGATTCTAGAAATATAAGTTAGGACGGATTTGAATAAGAAATGAAGGTTTTATGAGGATTTTGCTCAAGAACGATGAAGAACGGATGAAGAACACGAAGAACGAATGAAGAACGATGAAGAACTATTAATTTGATCTTAATTTGATTGATTGTAAAATGAAAAGTTGTTGGTGAGTTATGTTGGGTGAGGGAGCCGTGTATTATAGAGGAAATATGGAGTCGGATTTTGAAATTGTTGTTACGGAATTAACTCGCGTTAAATAATTATATTACGGTAATTGATTAAATATTACGTTAATTACATTAAATATCTAGATATTATGTTATATTAATGAAAAGAAATGAAAATATCAAGGGATAAGAGAGGGGAAAGAGCCGTGTGGTTTGGGTGAGTAATCGGGTCTGATTTATCGATTTGCGTAATTTAAACAGACGGATCGATAAAGTTGTAAATATCTTAGATATTATTATTAGTTTAATCATATTAAATGAAAAGATCTTAAGGTGAGTGGAAAAAGGTGACATGGGCGGGTGACTCATGCCAAAGTCGGGTTTCGGGTTTGTTTCGGGATTTAAGTTGACTCGGGAATAGTTAAATGACGTTCGGGGTTAAACCGTAAAGTTATTCTTTAAATTCCGAATAAATTCAAATAATTATATTAAATTATGATAAATCTTAATAAATCTAAATAAAAATAAATCAAAAATATTATTTTTTTAAATAAAATTTCGGTCTTCAAACTTATCAGTCGAGTCGGGAAAAGTCAACGAAAGTCAAAGTCGACTTAAAAGTCGAGAAAAGTCAAAGGTGACTTAAAAGTCAAGAAAAGTTTAGGACGACTTAAAAGTCAAGAAAAGTCAATGACGACTTTTAAAAAGTCAAGAAAAGTCAAAGACGACTTAAAAGTCAAGAAAAGGCAAAGATGACTAAAAACGGTCTTTTCATGAAATCCCTCAGAAATTCCAAATACGAACGCGGAATTTCAAAATAAGACTCGGAACAAAAATTTCTATTTTAAAAACTTAAGTTCTACTGAAAAGTGTTAGTAAATATGTTTACTAGAAAAATTGGTATTTTTCGGGTTGTTACAATCCCCCCTCCTTTTAAAAAGTATTTCGTCCGTCGAAACTTAGAGAAGGAAAGTAACATGATACTGTAGGTCTATTTCAAAACTGTTTAAAATATACTGATAATAAAAATATAGGGTCTTATTCATGGGGCGGAAGATTCTCGTCTGCAGTTAAGAACATCGACGTCCCAAGTCAAAGACTTTAAAAGATACATTTTCGCATCAATAAATGAGAAAACTAGTCATCGAACGTCTCCAATAACGAGTCTCAACACTCCTTGACGGTAAAATACTTGAAATCATCAAAAATTGCCAAAAGCTTTTAGTTCAAAAATTCTATAGTAAAAGTAATAACACTACTATCTATACCTAAAATTTCTAACTAAAGCTTTTAATAACCTATCTATACGAGATGATAATTGATATAAGGAACGAAATATTCGAAAGAATAAATCGAAAAGAAAGAGAGAAAAGAGAGGAATGAATCACAAAACTATCATCCATTTATGACAATTCGAATGTCGATCATCAGATTCCTACCAAAGATATTTCATAAGCATGACACATTGAGTAACAACTCCCAATTATTCAATTTCAATCAGAATCTTCTAAGGTCCATCGGTACGGTAAACTCCATAACTAACCGCCCATGAAATATTCATTACGAACTCTAATCTTCTTAGCTCCATTAAAACTCTTATTGAAAACCACCATCCAAATATTTATAATTTGGGAAACAATGCCGCTAACAACCCCAAAGTAAAGGAGACTTACTATGAAATCCTTTGATCCAATTTATTCCAAAATTCATTATCTTAAGTTATTAACAATTAACGTTCTCACCTTCAAAAGTTAAAACACAACTCCTCAAAAGAGATTAGTCACCCAATATCATTTCACTTAACTTTTGCCAATCATAGGGCAATGCGACCGTAAATCATTTTATTTAGCTCCTTCAAACACTCAATACATCGGTTTTCGCTTATGACAATATTCCTCAAGTTGTTCATCCTATCCTAATTTCACAAAGTAATTATTCCCGTTAGGGTCCAACATTTAAAACAACTATTTTTTCCAAGTAACCTTTAAAGAACCACTAAAATCCTTAACCACAACTACAACTATCATTAAGCTTATTTCAATCCTCAAAAAGATATTGCAACTTCTAGCTTTCATAATCTAGATCCCTAGGAGAGTTTCATCCTAAGTGTATCCTCAAATCCTTATAATCATCTAAACATGGAACTAGCTTAATATGATGGTTAGGTATCATATTCGAAACTCTTATTTACTCCAAAATAGACATATCATACGCATGGTCTTCAAACCAATACTAAACTTCTAAGTCCAAAAAGACTAAATCACTAATGAGTTAAGAAGTCATAGCCAATTCCTTCGACCTTATACCATCGAATATCATTAACTATTACTCACAAGTCATGACAAGCATCAAGCTTTACAATTATTAAACATACTTCACCACACCTTCCTCAAGGACACCAACTCTCACCACCATATGGTGAAACTATATCTATAACATTTTCCTCAAATCACAAGTTCATTCTAACAAAACTAATATTCCACAAGATTCAAAGTTCTACCGACTAAGCATAATATACCACAATCCGATGGTGACGACATCCATAAAAATGTTACAAGAGGGAGGTAAGGATACCAATGGTAAGATGGAGTAACTATTTAGAAAAATTTCCAAGAGGTAAATAGGTTGGAAGAGAATGAAGCACCTAAATGGAAGGAAGAAAGCATAATACTATAAGGACGAGAGAATTCAAAGATGAAGAAGGAATTCACTTCAATTAGGCTTATAAATCTTCAAATCTTCGGTAGAGGATACTCCTTCTAGGTAACACATATTCCACCATAAGGCGTAATATTGCTCCTAGCAATTTGGCTAGCCACCCAAGCATAGCCTCCTTGGCAATTGTCTTCTTTATGAGGAGGGACCTGGTTGGCAGTACCAACGATCTCTTCTACACGAGGTCCAAACATCTTCATAAGAAACAAAACAAATTAAGTTACTCCTAACAATTAGCATAAACACATAGACTACAACATAAATCCTAATCTACCCATCCTACCATTCTATCTCACAGTTTATTATTTTATTAAGGTCAAGTTATTTATACAAGGGTACACAAACGTGCGTCGGGAGCAAAATGCTCTGATACCAACTGTGACACCCTCAAATTTGCGGAAAGAAAAAGAAATAATTTAAATACATAATGAAGGTGTCTGAAATAAAAAGGTTCATTACAAAAGAAAATTTATATTATACATATGAATTATACAAGACGGGAGACATATCTCCCGTATAAATACGGAAATAAAAGAGTGTATAATAATATACAATCTAAGAACCGAATATAGGTCCAAGGTAAATACTTCGCTCGCTAGCTCGTCAATTTACCCAAAGTATGCATCACCACCTGTTCGACCGCATTAAATATAAACACGGAAGCCACAGTCAGTGGGGAGTAACTCCGAGTTCTCCCAGCCACGAAATGTCGAGTTTAATAAAACATGAATAACATAAAAGTAATGTATATAGAAAATACAAAACTTAAACATATATAATATGTTTTTCATGTTACGAAACAATTAACTAACATATAACCTATCATATGAAAACTATCATGTGAAACCGATAATAAAATATAACAAGAGGTAGGGAAGCTGGTATGCTAGCTCAGAGGTTACCCGGTAACATGGCCATGATACACTCAAACCCTAATCAACACGTAATCATGTGAATCAGTTAACAATCGGTAATCCAAACTCTATCAATCTTAGCCGTCTTGCATCTCACCTTCTAAAACTCATAGAATCATCATACATGAAAGACCAATCCGTCTAGAAACAGGCATAAGTTCTTAGTACAGTCAATAGTCGACTTCTGTAAACTCGAGTCTATACCACGAGGTAGGATATACTTAAATATTTAGGCTCAGCGGTCACTACGGTAACATGGCCCAAATACCAAGCACACATCTAGGCTCAGCGGTTACACTAATAACATGGCCCAGATCCAAAGCACATATCTTAGCTCAGAGGTTCCTCTCAGAAACATGTCCAAGATACGACTCAACCCTAAACCTAGACTGCTCAGACCCAGAGAAATGCGAAGATCCATCGCATCCAAGACCCATGATACAATCACATGAGTACATACCCGCTAAGAATAGTAAATGAGGCGATGGGGGGTGGGTGGACAGGGATAAAAGATGGGAGGGGAAGAACAGGGATGATAGGGGAGGGGTTCCGTCCCTCAAAGGGGTGGCTAGTACTTACACTGGCTTTCCATTCCCAAAGGTGGAAACAATGGCAGCCAGCCCCCGACTTGGATATAAACCCACCAAGCCGGGACACAGAAGCTATCAAGCAGTGAACTCCATATGCTCGTTAAAGATAGTACGGGCCTATCAATGTCATGGTCCAAGATACTCATTTAGAATTAGAATGGTCAAGACGCCAGATACTCATAATTCTCTATGGGTACTTAGTCAACACGACACCAACCATATAATTAAACAGTCACGGGAAAAACATCCTATCATGTGACTAATTGCATATAAATCATATTCAAATATCATATCGCCTCATTTCTACTAAGGCTCATTCATTCATTCATTAAAATAAAACCTTACCTGAAGACAAATCCCCGACCCGAGTCCCGCGACGGGGTCAGCCAGTCAACCGGGCCGGACTAGATCTTAGTTTGACAAACCCTTTGGTCAACCGCCTAGAAACAGAGTCTACCCTCGAGGCTTGAACATAAGATATCACATTCATTTCATTCTATTTCATTTATTTCTAACATGTGAATTATTATAACATCCCAACAACCCGCTTGACTTAAATGATATCCAATTAAACTACGATCTCGTCTTATAATTTCTAACATGTGAGAAATAATAATTTTATGAAAAACCTTTTTAATTAAATATTTTACTTATTAACATTTCCCACTTGCTAAATATTACAAAACACGATAAAAATAACGATAACTCAAAAACCGTCACAAGTCCCAAGGTGGGACCCACGATTCACTTTGAACCGGTTTTGTTCATCATTTCTCAAAACCGTTCCTTAATATTTTCCCCATGCTTAACATATTTAAAACCCATTAAAACAACAACAAAACAATCAAGTATCGACAAAACCCAAGAACCAAAACACGGACCAACCAGACCGGGCTCGACCGGCCTGGACCGGCCTGAACCGGCCTGGTTTGGACCGGTTTCCAGCCCCTCCAAAACAGCCCCTTACACGGCCCCACCAACAAACAACCCAAAATTATTTCCAACATGTTTTGATTATCAAACAACCATTTTAACAACCATTCATACCAAAAATCATGATTATGAACATCATCCAAATTTATCAAGCACACTAAAACATGTCATAAATTCATACAACATAATAATCATAACCCCCTATCATGTTACTACTTAAAAACCGTAAATTATAAACAACAACTAAAGATATGTAACATTTTTCGTCGAGTAACTCGGAATCGTTACCTTAGCTAGTAAAATCAATTAGCACCAAAATAAGAAGTAAAGAAAAATAAGAACCCGTCTTCTAATCTTCTCCTAAAATATACGAGTCACCAAACTCGTCTTCAAAATCTTCCCCTATAAGAAATGACAAGAAAACATTATTAGAACTTAAAATATGATTTTCCATAATTAAAGTCTTGAAACCGATTTTGACGGAATTGAAATAAAACCGTACGGGAAGATGAGGAGCGAAGAGGAGAGTCTAGAAATATAAATTAGGATGGATTTAATTAAGAAATGAAGATTTTATGAAGGTTTTGCTCAAGAACGATGAAGAACAAATGATGAACGGCGAAGAACACGAAGAACGATTAAAGCAAGCGATATTTTGATCTTTATTTGATTTGTTGAAAGATGAAAAGTTGTTTGTGAGTAGGAATGAGTGGATGAGTGCCGTGTAAATATAGGCCAAAATAGTGAGTTTGGTTTTGTAATTGTTGTTATGGAATTGACCCGGTATAATAATTATATTACCGTAATTAATTAGATATTAAGTTAATTGAATTAAATATCAAGATATTATGTTATTGTAATGAAAAGAAAGAAAATATCAAGGTCAAAGAGAGAAGAAAAACCGTGATGATAGGAGAGAAAGCGGGTCTGATTTTGAGCGATTTGCGTAATTTTCGTTAACTGATCGATAAAGTTGAAAATATCTTAGATATTCTTATTAATTTAATCAAAAGAATTAAAATATCTAACGTGAGTGGAAAACGATGACATGGGCGCGTGACGCATGCCAAAGTCGAGTTTCGATTTTGTTGCGCGCTTTACGATGCGTCGGGAATAGTTAAATGACGTTCGGTTAAAACCGTAAACGTTATTCTTTAAATTCCGAATAAATTCAAAATAATTATATTAAATTATTATAAATCTTAATAAATCTAAATAAAAATAAATCAAAAATATTATTTTTTTAAATAAAATTTCGGTCTTCAAACTTATAAGGCGAGTCGGGAAAAGTCAACGAAAGTCAAAGTCGACTTAAAAGTCGAGAAAAGTCAAACATGACTTAAAAGTCAAAAAAAGTTTATGACGACTTAAA
>JAIUZE010013193.1:0-11684 GCA_022085475.1 Heliosperma pusillum
ATATATATATAGAGGTGGGTTCAAATGAGTCATCCCCTTCCCTTTGAGTCCTTGAGTCCTCATCCAAGCCCTTGGATTAGGAGGATGAAGGGCTATGATTAGAACATAATGAAAGGTTAGGATTGTGAGACACACACAATCATCTCCTTCAAACCCTAGTATTTATACCCATTTTCCACTCTTTTTCTTCATTTTCACATCCTCTCATTCTCTTTCTACCTCCCTTCTCTCTCTATATCCTCTAAAAAAAAACCCAAAAAAACCCTAAAAAAATACTACCCCACGGCCCACCCGCCACCTTCAAACCACCGCCACCTCCTCCTCCCTACACCGCCACCTTCACCACCGCACCGTCCTCCTCTCCACCTTCCTCCTTCTCCTCCACTGTCCTCTTTCACCACCGAGCACCACCAGTCCCACGCCCCCACCGAGCCCCACCACCACCGAGCACCGAGCACCGAGCACCGAGCACCGAGCACCACCAGCCCCTTCCCCGGCTCCCCTGCGCCTCTGCCGTGCCAGCCACCCCCTCCGTCCGCGCCGCCTCACTTCTCCTCCGCCTCCCTCCTGTCCGCCTCCTTCCTCCACCGCTTTCCTCCTCCCCGCCTCCCTCCTACCTCCTCCCCGTCTCCCTCCTACCTCCTCCTTCATTCTAGTTCTATTTTTATTTTTATTTTTCAGTTTTCAAAATATTTTTTTGTACTCTTTTTTTTGTTTTTAAAGTTTCTTATGTTTTTTTTTTTATTATTCTACCTTTCTTTTATTAGGTGGTCTTTTATCTTCTAATTTTTTATAGTGTATGTTTAGATCTAATTTTTTTTAGTTACATAAATTTAAATTTCTTATGTTTAGATCTTGTTTTTTCAATTAAAGTTACAGAATAAACGATTAAAGTTACACTATAAATGTTTAGGTCTCGTTTTTTATTTTTTAATCTCGTTTTAGATCTGAAAAAAGGTTAAAAACTACCACAATTTCAAATCTCGTTTTTTTTTTCAGATTTGTTATGTTTTTTTATTTTTTGAATTTCTTTTGATTTTCTATTTTTTTTATTATAAATCTCGTTTTTTTTTTTTGTTCTGTTTTTTTGTCGTTGATTTTTTTTTTGTTTGGTTGATTTTTTTTAGATCTAAACTAAAGTTATATGATTTTTTTGGTTGATTTTTTTTAGATCTAAACTAAAGTTACACTAAGTTACACTAGTACATACTAAAGTTTCACTATTATTTACTAAAGTTTCACTATTATTTACTAAAGTTTCACTATTATTTACTAAAGTTTCACTAGTATTTACTAAAGTTTCACTATTATTTACTAAAGTTTCGTACTAAAGTTTCACTAGTATGTACTAAAGTTTCACTATTATGGACTAAAGTTTCACTATTATGTATTAAAGTTTCACTAGTATTTACTAAAGTTTCACTAGTATTTACTAAATTTTTTCACTAGTATTTACTAAAGTTTCACTAGTATGTACCAAAGTTTCACTAGTATGTACTAAAGTTTCACTAGTATGTACTAAAGTTTCACTAGTATGTACTAAAGTTTCACTGTTATGGACTAAAGTTTCACTATTATGTACTAAAGTTTTACAATTATGGACTAAAGTTGCACTGGAGTACTGGACTAAAGTTATCTTATTAAGGACTGAAGTTACTTAATTAATTACTATAGTTACATTAGTATGGACTGAAATTACACTAGAAAAGACTAAAGTTACCTAAACATGAGTTACACTATAATTGACTAAAGTTACACAGTTAATAAATGAAGTTTCACTAATAAAGGTTAAAGTTACAAAAATAATGGTTGAAGTTACACTCTTAATGACTAAAGTTAGCCTCATAAAAAAACAAAAATTACATAAACTTATCTTAAAGTTACATAAATTCAAATTTATCTACTCGAAATCACATTTTAGTTTAAAGGTACACAAATAATGGTTGAAGTTACACTTTTAATGACTAAAGTTATCCTCATAAAAAGGTAAAAATCACATAAACTTATCTTAAAGTTACATAAATTCAAATTTATATACTCGAAATCACATTTTATTTTGAAGTTACACAAATAATGGTTGAAGTTACACTTTTAATGACTAAAGTTACCCTCATAAAAAGGTAAAAAATCACATAAACTTATCTTAAAGTTACATAAATTCAAATTTATATACTCGAAATCACATTTTATTTTGACGTTACACAAATAATGGTTGAAGTTACACTTTTCATGACTAAAGTTACATCATTATGTACTCGTAATATAGGTGAAAGTCATTAAAACCCATTCATTTGGTTCTAATCTTGTCCCTTCATTTTGTTCTAATCTTGTCCATTCATTTTTCTTTTAATCTTAGTCTTCCATCTTGTTCTAATCTTGTCCCTCCATCTCTTTCATCCAAAGGGCAAGATGAGGACTCATGGACTCAATTTTGAAGGTGGACTCATTATAACTTGCCTCTCTCTCTCTCTCTCTCTCTCTCTATATATATATATATATATATATATATATATATATATATATATATATATATATATAGAGGCAGGATCTCGTGAGTTGAGGTCTTATGGGGAGTTGGTACTCACAAAACTCAACCATTAGATTAGAGGAAACCAACGGCTGAGATCAAACTAATAACAACAAAGTAAGACGCAAACTCTTCATTAATGACTCAACATCATTATTTCCTTCTAACTTTCCATCTATGTATTTTTCCTTCAATCATATACTATTGTTTAATCAATTTGAATATCATCATCATAAGCATCATCATGTTCGTCCACAATCTCGGTCGTTTTCTGCGATAGCCTGTTCTAATATCGTTCTTGTACCGTCAAGTAAAGTCACAACTCTCCCTTGTTCCTTATTTTTCATTTCGCAAATCTTTTTTAGTAATTTTCATAAATTAATTTGACTTAGAATGACAGTTTTTTACTACATCAATCAATTGAACTAATGAATTTGAATCAATTGAATTTGAATTTCTAGTTGCAATTTTTTGACTTCGATTCCACGGTATGGATTCATGTATGGAAGAGAATCAACTCGTAAAGAGCTCGGCAATATCATCAATTTTAATGGAGATGAGAGAGCTCGGGTTTCATATCCGCATCCACGGCTCGTTTGGTGGTCCTGCCCGATTGATGACGCACCGAAGATATGATTGATATTGATGGCGTTGATTAAAGTTGTTGTCGGAGCTGCTGGTGCTGTTGCCTCGGTTTCTGTGTTTCGATTCCATATTTGTTCTGAATATTGTGTTTGAATGATGTGCTGCAATTTCAATTTGGCAATTCATCTAAAGTAATATGAAATTGCGTGATATGGATCAAATGGACAAATACTAGTGCTCTGATCATGTTCTTTGGGTTGGTTTCAAATGGCTTTTTAAATAGGCTTTGTCGATAGTATTGATGGTAATGTAATACTTTTAAAGTTCGTTTTGATTAATATGTGTGATGGAGACAAACAAGCTTCAAGTAGCATGATTATTTGTGTCTCCGACTGAAAATGGGTGAATGATAATTAACTGGGTGAGAAGCACGAGTAAATAAGAGAACAAATATGAGTAAAAAGTCCATTATTACCTTCAAGCGTTACTCTCTTTTACTCCATTATTACTCTATTATTACTCTACCGTTTATCCGTGTAAAACTGTATTGTCATTCATTTATAATCAAAAGTTTAAGTGTTGAAAATGTCACTTGACATTGGATCTCCTTGTTCCTATGGGTTATTCCACTATTATTCGTTGGTAATAATTATATAATTGTCACCCTAGTTATCTCCTTGTTATTCTAAATTAACAAGGACTTACATAGTTACTTTCTAATGTCATCGAGGAGATCCTTAAAGTCTACAATATCATGTCATTTCTTAGGTGAAATATAATCAATGTTAGAATATCCATCATTAAATGACGACTAAGGAGCATAAACTAATAAAAAAATGTCCTTGTTAAAAATTTATAGTCGATTTTGAAACTCTTTTTTTGGGCAAGCACACTTTCATAACACATCAATAACACTAGAGTAATACCAAAGTAACACTAGAATAACAATATTAGACTAAGACCAGAGTAACAGTACAATAACATCAGAGTAACAGTACAATAACATCAGAGTAACACTACAATAACACTATGCAAAAACATAAGAGAAACTTAATAGTTGAGTAACACTATAGACTAGAATAACAGTACAATGACACTAGACTAACACAAACGTAACACTAGAATAACAGTATTAGACTAACACTAGAATAACACCAGATTAACAGTGGAATAAATCTACAATAATACTAGGGTAACACTATAATAATACTAGGCGAACACATGTTAGAAACTTAAACAGTTGAGTAACACTACAATAACACTAGAATAACAATATCAGAGTAACACTAGAGTAATACCAAAGTAACACTAGAATAACAATATTAGACTAAGACCACAGTAACAGTATAATAACATCAGAGTAACACTACAATAACATCAAAGGTACACTACAATAACACTAGGGTAACACTATAATAACATTATGCAAACACATAAGAGAAACTTAATAGTTGAGTAACACTATAGACTAGAATAACACTACAATAACACTAGATTAACACAAACGTAACACTAGAATAACAGTATTAGAGTAACACTAGAATAACACCAGATTAACAGTAGAATAATACTACAATAATACTAGGGTAACACTATAATAATACTAGGCAAACACATGTTAGAAACTTAAGCAGTTGAGTAACACTACAATAACACTAGAATTGTTACTAGGCAAACACATGTTACTCCATTGTTACCTCAGTTTGCTTATTGTTACTCTTGTGTTACTCCATTGTTACTCTTGTGTTATTCTTATGTTACTCCATTGTTATTCTTGTGTTATTGCTTGTTTTGTTACTCCATTGTTAATCCATTGTTATTCTTGTGTTATTGCTTGTTTTGTTATTCTTGTGTTATTCCATTGTTATTCTTGTGTTATTGCTTCTTGTGTCACTCCATTGTTATCTCAAATTGCATATTGTTACTCTTGTGTTACTCCATTGTTATTCTTGTGTTATTGTTTGTTTTGTTACTCGATTATTAATCCATTGTTATTCTTGTGTTATTGCTTGTTTTGTTATTCTTGTGTTATTCAATTGTTATTCTTGTGTTATTGCTTCTCGTGTCACTCCATTGTTACCTCAAATTGCATATTGTTACTCATGTGTTACTTCGTTGTTACTCTTGTGTTACTCCATTGTTACTCTTGTGTTATTCTTTTGTTACTACATTGTTATTCTTGTGTTATTGCTTATTTTGTTACTCCATTGTTATTCTTGTGTTATTCCTTGTTTTGTTACTCCATTGTTACTCCATTTAATACATGTTTTCCCTTCGTCCAGGTCATTTGTTGGCCCTTTTTATTTTTTTGTAAGGAGTATTTTAATTAATGGCAAACAAAAGATTGGGACGGAGGGAGTATAATTGAATGAATTTACATGGAATAAATATGCCAATCATGAAACCATCCTCCCTCGTTCTAGTAATTCTTAAGTACACATTCACCAGGAATACATACAAACATCCGACAATAATCAAGGCGATACAGACAACAACCCATTCACACATGAACTTACATGGAATAAGAATACTAAAAAAGATTCGTCAAAAAATGAAGCATGTGGTGGACTATTCGGAGCCTTTGAGCACATACCCAATTGCATATTATGGTCAGGTCCTGCATTTTGCCCTTGGTTATTATTAGTTAAACCCAACAAATGAAGGACTCCCTGGATTTAATGGACTTTCCTCTACCACCCATGAACTATAACATTATCAAGCAGCTCCCTTTTATGCTGAGAGTTGTTATAAATGTGTAACTCCCACATTACTGGATTGTTACCATGTCCTCGTCTCAAGTGAAACAACTCCCCTTTGCCATAATGCCGGCTTCAAGTCTTCTAATGTACTTCCTGGTCTTTTCCTGTACATTCTCTTTTCTAGTGAATGGTTCCTCTAAAGCTTATTGACTACATGAAATCCACATCAGATTACGGTTTTTGCTAGAGACTTGTGTAACCATTTTTCAGCGACCTCAAGAGTAATTGCCTTCCAATGAGAGTTTAGACAAATAATAACATCTGATTTAGGTTAGTGACACTAATCAGTAATAAAAACCGAGTAGTGATAAAGTTATAACAATTTGAAGTTCATACTGCAAACATATATCTTGATAAAAATAACAATCAATACAAATAATAATCAATAAATCCATCAATAAAATCAGCAAAATCACAAAAACAACTCATTCAACCTTTACAGTTCAAACACAAATCTGTATAGTAATATCTGTTATTACTAAGGAACACATATATACAGAATTAGTGCACTAGATAATGGCTCAAATCAGTATGTGTCAATTAATATATGTACAAGAATCTGCATTAATAAGAAGCAACAACCTAAATTTGCACAATATTTTTATCTTATTGTTCAACAATCACCAAACGAATATGAACATTTGCGCCAAATCAGAATAGATAAATCATCGAAAACAAATAAAAGTAAACAAAAAGAGTAAAGAATAGATCAAAACTGCGTAACACGATAAATGAATTAAGGATCACACTTATGAATAACACTCTCATACTTAATAACCTGCAAAATCACAACAATAACAACTACAATCGAACAGTTCAGATATTACAAATCAACAAAACCTAATTTTAGAAGAAGAGTTACAGAGAAGAGACGGATAGAGGAGAGAAGGCCGATCAAGATGAGGATGAAGACAGCAAGAACATTTGAACTCGAAAAGAGAAAACCTTATCAAAGCAATTGAGATCACAACCTAATAAATCGTAAGATCAACGAATAGTTTCAAGATTTTGAAGATAAATTAACATAATGATAAAAAAATAAACATGTTGAACAAGAACAAGTTAAAACTCCAATAATATTAAAAACATTTGAACCTAATTGCAGTATTGAGAAAGATCAAAAGATAAGGAAATGATAGTAAGCCACAAGCTACGATTAAAAGAATAATCTCGGTTACATACACAGATCTAGCCAACGATACGCTAAGCTTCCTTGTCGTCGTAGATGATGCGAATTTCAGAACACGTGAAATACTATATGGATGAGAGAGAAAGTTATTTAAGAATTATGAAGCATCGACTAAAGAAATGGGTTTTTATATGCTGTCCAAAATACAAAATCATCCTTAATGACACGCGTAGTTTATTTAGACCATAGATCTTGTATAATCCTATGGTCTAGATTTGTGAGTACCAACTCACCATAAGACTCTAAACTCACAAGAACCTAATTATATTATATATATATATATATATAGAGTCAAGATCCGGTGGAAACGACCACTCGGTGCAAAAAGTGAAAACGTACTACACATATGAACTTAAAGAAACATTTCACGCATAATAAATCCTCAAAGAACGCAACTGACATCCTTTCTTCCTAGCCCAGCTCTCCCTCCCTCCCAACTACCCCGATCAACAATCATCACATGCCATGGCCGAAAACGACAATCACCAGCAACTACGACGAACTACCAGCGCAACTCCGGCGAGTAACTTTGCACCGTCGATCCCCAATAACCTTACCTCTTCCCTTTTCTAATCACATAAATTCCATAAATCGATTGAAATTACCGCTAAACCCTTGAAAATTACGACAATCACAAACTATCAAGAACATTGCAGGCGACCACCATAAGGGACGTCGGCGAAATCGCCGGCCATCTTAGTATATGCCGAATCTATGAGACACTGGATCTCTGGTGTCGATTTTTTCTCCACCCTTCGCCAACAACAATAATAACATTCAACACCTACATTTCAATAACAACACTCCAATTACAAATTTTTAATATAGTTAATAACTAGTGTATATGACTTTTGTTTCAATGTATCTAAAACAAATTTCAATGTACCTGATAACTAATCCTGTGTATCTAATAACAAAAGTTGTGTATCTAATAACTGAATTTGTGTATCTACGCAATATACATGAAAATACTGTCTAGATGCATCAAAGATTAATGTAGATACATTAAACATATGGGAAACCAAGCAACGAAGAGGAAGAAGTGAGAGTCGTCGCCGTCGGCTTATTGCCTGCCACTCACCGTCTACCACTCTATTGCCACCAATATACAAACCTTAATTCCAAAAGATCCTTAAATTGCTCAATCCTCATTCCTAAAAAACTAATCAGTCACAATCACCCTTGTTTGTACATCATCGTCGCAAATGAAACCACACAAATCTACCGCCGGTGATAGTTGATGTCGTCGGAAAGGATGGGTGAGCCTCATCGCACGAGTACCGTCGCTTTTAGTGCCACCATATATTTGAAGATTACTGGTGGCGTCATGGTGGTGCGATGACAAGTATGTGGCCGAGGAAGGTGCGGCGTGTGGCTGTCCGAGGTAAGTGGCGCCGATTTATGGTGGTGGATTTGGTGGAGGTGTTGGAGGAGGATGTATAAGGGGTTTAATGTTTGACAGAGAATATGGAGGATGAAGTTTGATGGTGAGTTGTGAGTAATTAATAATATGACGCGCGTGTAGTTTAGTTATAAAGGTCGTTTGCACTTTTTGCACCGAGTGATCGTTTCCACCGGATCCTAAATCTATATATATATATATATATATATATATATATATATATATATATATATATATATATATATATATATATATATATAGAATTGGGATCCGGTGAGAACCACTAAGATAATGAGAACCGTGAGAACTGCGCCTTACAAAATTTATTTTTAAAAATAACAACATATTTGGGTTCGGCGTAGAATTTTATGACTAGATAACATATTTCTTGGTCGAAAAATTATACGCTATTGACGGAAATTGAGGCGAAATATAATTTATTAATTTTCATGCACCTAGTAGTCAGTTTCATGTATGTAACAATTTTCATGCACCTAGTACTCATGTTGATGCATCTAGAGCCCGTTATTTTCATGCACCTAGAATGTAATATATATATATATATATATATATATATATATATATATATAGGTTCTTATGAGTCCCTTATATTATTTGAGTCCTTAAGTCCTTATAAGGGCCTTTGGATCAACCAAATCAATGATTGAGATGGAGAGAGAGGTAATGGCTTCAATAGGCCCAAATAAAAAAGGAAAATCAGATTTATGCATGATAGTGGGTTTCACTGCCCCAAGACACAGATATACGTACTATCTAACAAGATCTTTTAGGTTTTAGTCATTTATCCACCATGCAAACACTCTCTATCTCTATAATACAACTTCACAATCTCTCTCTACATCCAAAACCTCCATAATTCAAAAGGAACAATAATCTACCAGAGGAATTCGTTAATATTACTATCTAAATATTCCTAATATTTGCAAGGTTACTTCAAAATCGTCATGTCTGATCAACAAATTGTTGAAGTGACGAATGGTATGTTATACTAATAGTTGTATTGAGGTTTTGTATTATAAATAAAGTTTCTTCCAAATATTGATGTTTTGTATTATATTAGCATGTTCAGCTTGTTTGCATCTTCCAAATACTGAAGCTCAATTTTGAACATTGTTAAAGCATCTTCAGCTTTTTTTAGTTGAAGTTTACACATATTGCTATTAAAGTTTCATAAAACAGAGTTAAAGTGAAACTATATCTTCACTATTAAAGTTTTACAAGACTTGTTTTTTGTTTGTTATTTTACTTTATTGGCAACTTAGTCTGGTTTGAATCTTTATTATTAAAGTTACGTGTATTTAATTAATATCTTGTTGGTGAATATTGCTGAATATTAGAATATTAGATTTGATTGAAGTAATATTAGAACTAAAGATTGAAGTGAATAATATTGATGAACTAGTATTGAAGTTCTAATAATTGATTAAAAAGTATGTCAAACAATTATTGCAGTTAACTCTATTGAAGACATATAGCCTTGAAGTTACACTAATTTTACGTAAAAGTTATGCTCATAGTTGTTAAAGTTACATTGAGTGTTGAAGTTGTTCATTAAAGTTACTATACTTTTTCATTAAAGTTACACTTTTATGTGTTGAAATGAAACAATGATATTGTGATTGAATTTCATGTTACCGCATGTGCATCATGTGCATAAAGTCTTGAACTTGTACTGATTGGTTTGAAAGTTTGACAAAACATTGTTGAATTTACAAAACATTGTCCATTAATTGTGTGAAAGTACATAATGTATTGAAGATATTAAGAATTGAAGTTACATTAATTGTGTATAGAAGTGATGCTGATAGTTGTTAAAGTTACATATAGTTTTGAAGTTGACATATTAAAGTTTGAAAGTCTTGAAGTTACTGGTATTTAAATTAAAGTCTAATAAAACAACGTTGAAGTGACATAGTGTTGAAGTTTCACTACCTGTACATTGAAGTTACACTTGTTGTTGTTGAAGTTACAGTAACAGATTAAAGTTACAACTAATTGTATTTAGTAAAGTGTATAAGTGATATTAAACATCATTGAAGTCACACATTTGAGTGTGTATTAAACTAGTCTACAAGTTATACAGATTGATATTAAAGTTAAAAAAATGAATTTGAAGTTACACCATTCGTGAATTGAAGTGTCAGAAAATATCCTTGAAGTTAGAAAGCGTTGAAGTTACACATGAAATTCTTGGAAGTTTTCCGGATAGTGATTAAAGTTTGAAAGTCTTGAAGTGACGGAAGCAGTGGATTTTGACAAGAGATGGAAAGTCATAATGGCAGAACAGGAGATTGGTACATTGTGACAACCCTCGCGAATGCGGAAATATAAAACATACAAGCATGTGAATTATATAGCGGAAAATACGGTATTTTAAAAACCTTTATACATGCAAGATAGAAAAATACGAGGAGTGTCAAAATATTACAAACTAAATAAAAATACCACAAGAGACGTAGTCTCTCAAAGTGTTAACAAAAGACAAAGTAATTAGCAACTAGCTAAACAACGTCTAGAGGTGTTTCATCCAGGGACAACGCCCGCTAGCTCACACCCGAACCCAAAATAGCAAAGCAAAAAGCCATCCATGCAAGCAACCTGTTCATTCATGAAAAACATGAACGCCACAATCAGTGGGGAGTAACTCCGGGTTCTCCCAGCCATATCACATTAAACGTACATAAAGGAAATACAAAAGTAAAATCATGCATATATGAGATATACATGTGAGATACGATAAGAATAGATAGGCAATCCAATATATAAAGATAGGATCATGTGGAAATCAAAATCCGAACCCATCATGTTATTCAAAGACTCAGGGAAGACACTCTTAGGCAATCGAATACGCTCACTAGGGCTTGCATCTCACCGTTAGCGGTATAAGATTGATAAGATTGAGACTCGACAGACAAACCAGTCAAGTCATGCGATGATCACAATAAATTCAACATATTATCATCCGTTCACGAACCAAGACAATGACGGTGTCCAATCATGCAATGACCATGAACTATATCATGAAATCACGCATTCAAGAACGACACAAGACGACAAATCTCACGGTAAATGAAACGCACTAACATCGTGTCCCAGCAAGAATGATTAAAGGCATCCACGGGATAACATTTCCCTGAACTCATACGCGATGCTTACATTTCGCCTATGTAGACTATTTTCCTCCTGGTAGCACGACGATAA